>JAQGBW010000302.1:0-48179 GCA_034698625.1 Julus scanicus | reverse complement strand
TCCCGGGAAGGGTGCCCACACCGTTCACAGCCATTCTTCCCGGGAGATAATCCACCTACAAACCGATCACTTCCCGGGAGGTGTCCCAAAACGCGCCCACTAATCGTGTCATTATGTGACCAGTCATTTTGTACAATGCCTGTACAATAATTGGTATTTCCAGTCACTGTACAATAATTGGTATGACACATTGACTGTAACATTATATGCTTCCTTATATAATCATTCCTCTCGGGTGAATATACATTTGTTTACAAACTTTACATAACTCAGAAACTTTACATTATCTGGGTGGTGTTTAACTCGCTGTCGTTGATACTTTCAAGTACATAATCTGGAAACTCTCAAATGACAATTATTTGCTGACTGTAGGGTACTGAGTTGAATTGAATTGAATTGAAAAGAGGCCCCTAAAATAAACTATCTTGGGGACCCACAAATTGTAGTTACGACACTGGACATAATATCGCTTGGCAACTCGTTTGGCTCCCGATCTCTCTCCAACCTAGAAACGCCTTCAGCCATTCCCACCCCAGCGGCTTTTTGTCCAAAGGTGTGAAACGCAAACGCGGTCACGTTGTTTGTCCATCGCGTGGAAAAACGTACATGAGAACAGCCCCTTGTTTGGCTACTCTTCACCCTCCCCCTGACCCTCGCCCCCGCATTTTTCTGCACCATTCACTGTTTCGAGGAAATCGGCCTTTTGTGCTCAAGCTTGCGTTTTCGTGCCAAACGGGGGTCGTGTTTGTGCAGGGCGCTGAAACACAAACGAGTGGTGTTGTCATTCCCTCCTCGCTTTTCAGCACTGAGTACATTTGATCTGGGCTTGCAAAGTGCTCGCTGATTGTGAGCTTAATTACGAGGACCTAATTTCCTCCCTATCGCATCTTCATTAAGTGCATGCACTTCTGTACATTGCGTTTCCTTGTTTGGTCATTACTTTTTCAAAATGAACCGTGTGGGGCAATGTTACGTAGAGTGGGGGGAAAGGTGATTAGGATTTTTGCTATACTATTGATATTAGTATGATTCTCGATACTTTTCTTTTGATACCCAGTATTTTCTTTTGATATTCTGCCCTTTAATATCGATAAAACGTATTGGAAGGTTTTGGAAAGAGTTTCTAGCCTTTCTATATATAGTTTCCTTTCCCATTTTTACCTTATTAAGCCATCAGTATTTTATTAATTGTCTGTGGTTTGTGTTTGGAAGTCATATATAGCTTTACTAAATTGTTAGTTAGCTTTGTGTTAAATATATAAAAACAATTTGAGAAATTATACAAGTATCATATGTCATTCAGTTTTGAAATTTTAAAGTTAAAGGTATTTTTGTACTGATAAGGATTTGTGCATCGCATGCTAACTAAAAATTAATACATACGTACGTGCATGTGATAATGATAATGTTATATGGTACAGTATGCCAAAAATTAGTTTTTTGCATGACATTTTCCCATAATAAAGTCAGGGAAAATGCTATAAATGAATTCGGTTATTATCAGAAACAACAAAGAAATAAATGTGGAACATTTTTTACAAAAATTCGTGAATTTTTACTTTTTTTATCAACTATACTTTGCTCAGTATCGATACTTTTTTCCAATACTTTGGTCAGTATCGATACTTTTTCCAATACTTTGGTCAGTAGCGATACTTTATCTAATACTTTGGTCAGTATCGATACTTTTTCCAATACTTTGATCAGTATCGATACTTTTTCCAATACTTTGGTCAGTATCGGTACTTTTTCCAATACTTTGATCAGTATCGATACTTTTTCCAATACTTTGGTCAGTATCGATACTTTATCCAATACTTTGGTCAGTATCGATATGTCGTTTGGATACTGATTTCGCTACTATAAATATCAATATTTTAACCTATGTGACCCTAAATGTGATTGGTCTGAGGTCGATGAGAATGGTGATTGTAACTGAAAAAATCTATAACGCAGTAATTTTCAAGTTTGGGGGAGGGTCAAAAACTTGCCTTTTACTGTAAATACTAAAGTCAAACATCATTATATAAAAGTTCCTCACAATCTTGTATCTTTTGAACCTTTGGTCCATCTCAGTAGTTTCTGTGTACGGGCTCCGCCTAAGACGATACCACCTTGGCCTTGCCTGGATCAAAAATGTAAACAAATACTGAAGGGGTGCACCAAATGCAAACAAGCTATGACTTCCTACTTTGAATTTAAGGATAAAAGGGGGGAAAAATGGTTGCCTGTATAAACGCAGTTGAAGATGGCACCTTCATTGAGAAAAGCTTAAATGTAGCCTTTGTGGGTTTATGAACAGGGTAAACACACCTGTTAGCTTCCTATCTCAACCATTTCCAGCAACCTGTGGTTAACAAAGGAGCACGTCGACGATCTGCTTTTAAATAAACACGCAGCAGTTAGGGAACAATGGGCCCAGGTATCAAAAACACGGTTTAGAATGAACAGAAAAAAAGTTTCCATGCGGTGAAAAAGAATGTCATCTCGCCTCAATTTTAGAAGCGAGAAAAATAAAAAAAATCTCTGGCTAGAGTTGCCAGAGTCCGTTTAGGAACTGGGATGACATGGGCAGTCCAAATGAACAGGTAGCAAACTAAGTACTAGAGGGTCCACTTTTAACAGGCAGACGGGGTCACGTAGATATCAAATCATTATTATTGGGGTCGATTGAGGGATGGATTGAAAATTTAATTCTATAAAGTCACTTACGGTGAATCACAACCCTATCACTTTCAATGGGTGAAATTTTAAAAATGGTAATTTTTTTAAAATTGATAAACAAGTTTGAAAAATGTCCGTTAATTTGAATTCTCGTGCTGCCCCTGCTGGCAGCGTGGGAAAATTAACGGACATTTTTCAAACTTGTTTATTAATTTTAAAAAAAATCTAACATTTCAAAGTCAAAAACGAAAAAGTGATACCATTGCTGATTTATCACGCTATTTTAAACAATTTTTATTTGTATTTAATCTCCTTTTGTTTGGCTGAAATTGTGTTTTAAAATTTCACCCATTGAAAGTGATAGGGTTGTGATACAGCATACCTAAATTTATCTATATGTATTTTTGTTTAACGAACGGGTATACAGACCAATTTTTTTGCAAAGTGAAAATACAAAATAAAAAATGCCAAGATATTTTGTCAGTTGTAGCTTATATACATACAGGGGAGGGGGGGAAGCATATGCACAGGCCTCTCAGATATCTTTAAAACCTCAGGAGCTAGGAAAAAAGTGCTTACATCATTGCATAAAAAGTGATGTGAGGACTCCAGAAACCATGTCAAACGTTTCACTGCACGTCATTTAAATGGTGCACGCGATTTTAAAATTTAAACCATATGACATACAGCAAAACTTCGAAATAAAAAGTTGTTCAGCGTTGCATAATTATTGCAATGGTAGTTATTGTGACATTAATTATTGATCGCATATCTGAAAACTTTACTTTTTTTCTGATGTATGCATCTTGCATAGCATTTATGTAAGGCAGGAAAGCTATCACCATGTCGTCAGGGGCTGGTCAATTTCACAATTGAATGCATTCAAGTCATGTCATGTTATGTTATCTGAAATAGGGTAAAGAGAAGTAAAACCAGATCAGGGCACCTTCATTTAATGTTGTTAACCAACAATTGTAAAATTGACTAACCACTGACGATTTGGTGATAGCTTTCCTGCCTTGCATAAATGCTGTAAAAGGATGCACACATCTGCAAAAAAACAAAAACCAGTTAAGTTTTCAGATATGCGATCGATAATAAATGCCACAAGCACTACCACTGCACTAATTATGCAACGCTGAACAACTTTCTAATTCGAAGTTTGGCTCTATCTCCTACGGTTTGGATTTTAAAATCGCATGGGCCATGACAATTACGTGCAGTGTAATGTTTGACATGGTTTCTGGAATCATCACATCCTATTCAATGATGTTAGCACATTTTACCTAGCGCCTGAGGTTTTAAAGATATTTGAGAGGCCAGACATTTGCCCCACCCTGTATCGATACGAAGTTAGACAGTCGGTGTATACACGTTTAATTTAACCATTATTCTAGTAGGCTACTATATATTAGTTACGTCATTCACGACCTATTCATTAATAGTTGTTAGACTTGATTGATTAATCGACTACAAAATACCCATCACTTTTTTTAAATGGCGACCTTGGGAATTCAAACCACAAACATTACTTGGATAATTCCGCAAATTAGGCATTAGCACAATATTGGATAGTAGAATAAGTATTTTGCACAGCTAGTAAGTTTAATGCATGCAACTTTAATCCTTAAATTAGTGTTGCCAATGACATTAGCACAATGCTGTAAAGACCACGTGATGCCGTGTCAAACTTTCCATATTCTGTATCATACTTCTATTGATTGAAATTCATTATCATATAGTATGTATATATATATATATATATAAACAGCTGCATTTCGTCCAACCCATTGTTTTCACTTTCACTTTTAATTGATGAGGATTTTTTTTAGACATTTCTCACATTTCGTATGTAACAGGAGTGCTTTTCGCAACAACTCGGCGAAACTGACCACTCCCAAAGTTGTTCCAAACATCTTCCGGATCGAGTTTCGCACGAAGTGATACCGACACCACCGGCACCACAAAAACAAAAAAAAATCTAAAACAGGCATGATGAACAGGTGAATTTGCGTTCAATCTTATCGTCTAAAGGCAGTGGCGACGGAATGGCGGCTGCGCGCGTGCCACCCCGCCAGAGGTCAGTGAAACCCTGACCCCCGGGGCAAGTTGACACTGTCCGTGAGTTGGGACTGACCACTCCTCTTCTTGCGCCACGCGTTCGCGTGAGGCACGTGCTGGCCGACCTTAGCTCGGGCCACATGTCCCCCCCAGGGTCTGGAGGTCTGGGGGTGAGGGTCAGAGCGGACTCTCCCCCCCTCAGAGGTGCCTGTCACCTGCCGCTGCTGCAAGGGCACTCACTTCGCGAAAACGAAAATAAAGTGGCTGGTGAATTAATTTTGGAAACATATCTGACAGAATTAAAGGCAAATTAGGGGGGAAACTTCAACAGATTTGTGAAATTGCCATCCCGGGAATTAAACACGGGTAATTCGGTGGTGAAGCATCTGTGAAATATATTTTTAGATATCAGCATCCTTGATTTGGTTATAAAATGCCATCAATGATAATGTTAAAATGTGCGAAGGAAGTTGCGATGGACTGGTGATTTTAGCAATGGTGAAAATTCATATTTTGGAAAGTACAGTGGCACATCGCATTTTCGATACAGTTTAAATATTAGAGGTAGGTACTCAAACAGACCCCATTTAAGCCCAACGATTTCGCACATGTCTGCAGTCGATCAATTAATTGGGTTCATTCTACATGTGCAGACCGTTTTAAAAATTGCCATGGCTGGACCTACTGCAATGGGTCTTTTATATGTGCCGTTGAAAAAAGGAGATTTTAACTGAAAGTTGATCTTGCAGTCTATCTTGGCAGGCCTGCACAATCTGCATTTGTGCACGTGTCACAAAAGACACTCAACTTGTGGACATTGACAGAGCAGCTTGAATGTAATGCACATGCGCACCATATGTGGGCCAAATGCATATATAGCCCAACTGCCCAAGTGAAAAGTTCGTTTAGTACCTATTATTAGGAAAAAAATTCTCAGTCATGAATTTTTAAGTTCCTACTGATGTAGGAGCATTCTTCTGAAATTGGGTACGAATCTCCACCACCCCTCCCCCAACATATGTATGGATTTATTTGCCGACTGTAGGGTAGTGAATTAAAATTGATTGTTCGCAATGTAGTTATTCATTAAATTTTAATGAAGCGCATTAGAACCCCGATTATCCGAGTAGTAACTTGCATATACAATCTTGGCCAAAAGTCTTGAGCATTTTTTTAAAATTCGTCTTTTTTGTATACTATGCACATTATTATGGTAATAATAAGTTTTATTGGCTGCTTCTCTACATAATTCACTAGAAAATGACAGTTGATCGCATCGATGATGGGTGTTTTGGTAACGATTAATCAATCAAGACTATATATAACGATTGAGCGTTTGTCCCATAACTTGTCATTACTGATGATTAATTGGTTATGGACATGCGTATATATTGGTAGATTGATGATTTATTATTTGTTATTAGCCTTGGAACGATTGCATGGTTAGTCACAAATGTACAGTTTTAGATTAATGTTTAAATTAGTTGTATTCTTCAATCATGACTGATATATAAAACGACTGGAACTTCGTATCTATACCTACATATGCAACTTGGAAAATATCTCAGCAGTTGTTTCCATGGCACTTCGCAAAATAAGGTGTTGTGTACGTTACATCAGTTTTCAACTTAAGAAATATAGCATACAAATTATGGACATACAGTGTCGAGGGGGGTGGGTGGGTTGTTTGTTTTTTGTGACAATTGTGTCCAAGGGATGGGGGGAATTGTGACTAAGGGGTGGGGGGTGTTTAAAAAGAGGCAAAAAAGTGCGACATAATTTATGGATCACCCCAAACATCAAAATATTTTTATCTAAAAATAAGAAAGTGATGTTATTTTATCGGTTTTTAATGAATTCCCATTCTATACAATTTTTTTCCAAATCTGCAACTACTCCAAATTAGTCCACACCAGCAATATGCTTAACAAAATTGGATGAAATCCTAAGCAATTTGGATATAAAGAAACATTGAAACAATGGGAAAATTGATTTTAAGAATGACTTAATATTTGGGAATTCTGTTAAGTTGATCTTGACAGAATGGTGCCCTAGGAAAAATCACCACTTGTCTGGTTTTTAATTACAAGCTGTAATGTTTTTATAACTTTGTATTATGACATTGTCCCTCACTTGACAAATTTTTACCTTTTTATCTTATCCTGTGATGAGCAATACATTTAGAATGTGATCGCCAATAATTCTGTAAAACGACGTTAAATAAGTTTTATGTATTTTGAATTCACGGGTTTGCGCTCTTTGGATGGTGATAAAATAAGCTTATTTAAAAACCTTCTGTGAACGATTTTCGAAAAAAAAAAACACTAACCCAAATCCAAATTTTTGGTTTTGACAATTTCCAGTTTCACTTCCACTATTCCACAGCCTTGCTTTTCTCCCCCTCTATATTGTATATTTTATTTCCAGCGCTGTATTGCACAGCCCGTTTTATCTATTTCTACATTTCTCGCCTACACTTTCTTACGTATCATCTTTTTTTTTCTTTTCATTTTAATGAAAAAGTCGTTTTTATATATAAGAAATGGGAAATTTGCAATATTGTTTTATGTGGATCACGTGGATAACTCCTTGCCGAGCTGGAAGAAAGTCGGAAATGTGGACATCTCTCGAGCGTAGTCAGAATGATGTACATTGGCTTTATTTTCCCTCAGAACTTCTTTTCAATTGCTGTTGAAATCGTGGAGTTTCTAGGTTTATTTTGTTCGAACACCATGAACTTCTTCTATTGTACAGACGTCTACAATATAGTGCATCGCTTTGACCTGATAATAATGTGCCAACGTGGTGTACCGTTGAAGACGCTGTGGTTAAATGCGGCCTATGCATAGTTATGTTATTGCCATTCAATTGCATTTATTTTCTAAATCTAATTTTTTTTTTTCCTTGTTAACCGTGGCTTAATTTCCTTGTATGGCTTTCAATGGGCCAAAGCAAAAATGCAAAAATAGAACGATTTGTTCATTTTGCTTACATTAAGACTGATTTTATAGATATTTATAGGAAACATTCTGTGAGGGTGTATGGGAAGTTTTTACTGCACATAACCTGTAGCCCTCTACTTAATTCAATGCAAGTTACTTCGCCCTCAGAAGTCAAGTATTGTCATGAATTAGTTGTCTACAACTTTTCATACGATAAAAAGATGGCTTGAATAGTTTTCGGAACTTAAAAGAGGGTTATTTACGATTACTTATAATAACAATACAAAATAGTTAAAACAGAAGAGATTTTAAAACAGTTTTTTGTTGAAATTTTGTAATTATTGCAAGCAAGAACATTCCCACACAGCCTTTCAGCAATGCCCAACTTTATAACTGTCAAACTTGAAAGCAATGTCCGAAGGAATCTTGAATAATTAAGAATTTAAGTGAGGCCCCATATATCATCGTTTACCATCCATTAAAAATAACCACAATTGTCACCTAAAATGAACACCTACATTTTAGACTTCACTTGTTTAATCGTTTTGTACACACGTTTCCCGACCCATCAATGATCTCAGGAATTTTATGTGAAAGTTCAGAAAATGTCATATGATTTTATGATGAACAAAGCCAAACTACACGATTTAGCTATATACAAGTCGCCATTCGTTTGTTTTCTTTGTTAAATTAATTTTTTTTTTATTAAATTACATATTGAAGCGAATTAGGAAACAAAAATGGCTGCCTCGCTTCAAACTGCTTTTTAACAATATTTTAAGGGATCATTTTAGAATCAGTCTGATTTCTTATTAGTGCATTGCTACTGGAGTTTACGTTTCTGAGCTTTTAATCTAATGTTTTCCAAATTTCTCATTTTAGTGTTGCTGTTTTGTTTATCGATCGTTAGTGGATGTGTTTATTAGTGTTTGTTATACCATCTTTTTCCCGCGCAAAATTTCAATTTTTTAGTTTTGTACGTTTTAAAATATTGAAAACTATGATTAACGCATGGGTTTTAACTATGGTTAAACAATTATCTGAAATTACTTATTTGGGCATTTACTGGGATCATATCTCAACAGATGGTCGCATATTTTACAAATTAAAATTTCCGTTTTTTTAAATTTGTAATATTTGATTCTTTTTTTTTTTTTTTTTTAATGTTTGACAAAATGCAAAATTCTAATTTGCACCCAATGAAGACTTCCATATTTTCATGTTGAAAGCGAAATCTTTGTTAGACGTGTATAAGGGTGTTTGCTTGTACCTGTTTTTAGTCAAAATACGTATGTATCATTTTGCTTTCCACATGAAACCATTATTAGGGACCGAGAAACAGTAACACTGCCATACAATCATAGCTGTAACCAAAGAGTAATAATAATAGTGTTGCTAGTACAGTATCTCCCTAGCGAAATAGGCCAATTAAAGGACAGTTTTGCTTGCATGGGTATGCTAAGTCATATTTCATCAAAAGTAGTGTTGCATGATCAGTTTATAGTTACAAAATTGCAGCAGATTCCATATTTTTTTGTATGTTTTATAATCAGCTATGCAAACATTTAGCAAATATTAACGGTGGAGTTATGAACAAATGAAATTTTTAGTCACACAATTTGCTTTGATGTTGAAATCTCGAATGACTGATAAGAGACATTTTGACATATCATTGAGAAGACTAAAAAATTAAGTTTACAAAATGGAGATGACTTGATCTGATTCCCTCTGCACTTTTTCAACAAATGTTTTGACTATTCATTCAGGTTCATTTTAATCCACCCAAAAACATAATTCACAATGTTCTAATTTAAAACTTTTGTATTTTTTTAAAATAATGTTTTCAAGATGAACAAATCAAAGATAAGTGAAGCTTAATTAACTGACGCCTCGTGATCGTTCTTCCCAAGTGTTGATTATAAATCAGTAGGCGCCAAGTGTAATTAAGCTTATTATCAAGAAAGTTAAATGCTCTTTGAAAATTAAGACCTTCCCTAATTATAGAAAGTGACGGTTTGGACTTGTTACCTTCATTCAAACATTTCAAAGTCCAAAGACTTTGAGTTTTCATATTAGTGAGTTCGAGTATCATGCATTGAAGTACATGTGTGGGAGCATGCATTAAGCACTAACGACAATCATCACATGATTTATTGCCACGTGACACCAGTAGCAAATGATGCAATTCTGAAACATATATTCGTAACCAAGTTCTAATTAGTCAACTTTTATGGAGGTGTTTGAACAATTAGGAAAACAGGAGACTAAGGGAAAACCGCTTTATAACGCAGGTTATCAAGAAATGATAAATGACGAATTTGATTTCAACATTACCAAAATTTCACAAATTTTAAATGACAAGTTTTTAGAAACACAAACTAAAAATGAAACGTACGTTTAATTTTCAACACGTTGCTGATTGCATGGCTTTTTGTTACATTTTGAGATAAACTAGGTTTTTTAAAAAGCTCGTTTTGTAAAGCTTTATATGTGTCACGTATTTTTGTCCAGTTGTCATCGCCATTTCTGTCCTCGATCATTTTCCTCAGTAATTCACGCGACACATTTTGTATGTTTGTTTGTAAATAGTGACATGTGTTCGAGTTCGAGTCATTTTCCAATGCCAGTTGCAATATGTTATAGGAATGAATAATATCAAAATGTTTTGGGGGGAATGGGGAAATGTTAACGTGGAAATTGATGCCACGATTTCTCGTCAAAATTTGGAAATCGGTCATTTTTTTTTCTCGGATTTCGTGTTTTCTTACCGTTATGATATGCCTTGTTAATAATTAGTTCACGATGATATTGCCAGTACAGGGTATGAACCATAGCATTACTTGTAAATATCGTATTTTTTCACACAAATGAGGTAGTGGGATAAAGCGCCAAATTGTATGGACCTATTTGGTGAAAGTTTTAATGTTTGTTAGAATTTTGGGCAAACTCAGTATGACGTCAATGTGGTGACCATTTTATCATTAGCTAAAAAAAAAAAACCCAAATCACGACAAACCTTTGTTGACCTATGTTTTATTTTGTAGCCACGTTTTACTGCCGCTGCAAACCAATGTGTACATTTTTGTAAATTGCATGATGTAGGCCTATATGTGATTTCAGACTATGCATCAAATCCATTTGCTACATATACCCTAATCTTAACGACAGTTTTATTGAAAGAATACACCACGTGAAGAGTTCATGCTTATTTGTAATATGTCTACTTTGATCATTCTTGGTTGTATGAAATTTCGTTTGCGAAACATGTTTTATGACCGCGTGATTGCTTCTTTCATACTTGCATTTAAAAGCAACATAAAAGAGACTATGAGGAGGCAAGATAGAAACCACATACATCGTTATCAAAATAAAACAATTGCAATTTTTCTTTATTCCCACGTTTGTTTAAGAAAGTTTCTTCCATTTTGTTTGCTTTCATATGTTTCTACAAAGTGTTCGAATGTGAAAAAGCTGTTGAAGTTCATACAAGAACGTTAATTGAATAAGTAAACACTATAGATACGTATAGCGTTGCTTAAAATTCACAGTTTATTGAAACGTTAGCAAGTTGATATATTTAATTCATCAAAGGTTCTTTGTGAAACCTGAAATAATTCAATGGCGCTTTTATACATTGCATGTTTCAAATTTTCTAATTGTTTCCTCAATGGCTTGAATACAAATCAAAAAAGTTAGACGTGAGATGAAAAAAAAGTACATATATATATTTTTAATTTTCATTATAAAGTTACATTTGTGAATAGTATTTGAATCACGTGTTAATTTTTTATAAGTAAAAGATATTAATTTACTTGATAGGAGATAAACTTAATGGATCAAGGGTTTAATAGTTATTAATAGAAACCCATAAAACACAACATGATCTTAAAATAACATGACCATAGGATTTTTTTCATGTTATTGTAGACTATAGGCTTACACAAATTGTAAATACAATTACATGTTTGTTCACTTTCCAACTAGATAATGATGCGAGCGAAATAATTTGAAATGTCAGTGTTGCTCACAGGTAGAAAATCGCCTAAAAGTACCCATACTTTTGTTCTTTTTTCCGAGAACAGCATTTCAGGCAAATAAGATGTCATTTTAGACATCTTTATAACCGAATGACCAGTCTTTTCAGGTTCAAAGCAAATATCATGAGTAAGGAAATTATGTCACATTTATTGGAAAATGATTCCATCATTTGAAAAATGAGTAACGTAATTTTTTATTAAAATATGCCGTCATGAGTTTTTTTTCGTGAATAATGATATATTTTCAGATCAATTAAAATGGCGCCAGATAGACCATTTTGTGCTGCATGAGCTGTAGCTCACAATACCCGATTTATACCAGGTTTTTATGGTTATTTATTTTGTCATTTAATAAGTTGTTACTCATCCTACACGGGGCAAATAACACAAATAACGTTGACTAGTGATTTTATTTCTCCTTTGTTATTTTAAATTATGCTAAGTTGGAAACTCCCGCTGTTTAGTTTGTTTTTTACGGTATAAAATATGTCCAAAAACCTTCGAGCATTGTCACTTTTACATGACTTGAGAACATTTACAAAGATTATTCAGTTCTATTAGCGTCTATTTCATCAATTGCAAGACTCACATAAATTGTAGTACCACCAACAGAAAAAAAGCTTTGATTCTAAGAAAAATATACTTTTCTTTGTTTTATATTTTACTATTTTTGTTTTCAATTTACTAACAACATTAATATAAGGAATCACACTAAATGTAAAGAATGTACAACTTAGGAAGGAACTTTCAGACAGAATATTGCAAAAAATATATGGAAAATATTCAACTGACGAAAAATATAGGTAGATCTGGACACACAACATTGTTGACGACATGTATCCAAGTATGAATTTTTTGGCCACATGCATCCAGATACAAATTTTTTTGGCCACATGTATCAAGATATATTTTTTTGGTCACAAATATCGATGTAAGAAACAACGATTTTTTCAATAACCAGCGTAGATATGTATACGGCAAATATCGCCTTGATTGCACATAGAAACACCTGCGATTTTAAGACGCACATAATTTTTAAAGAAGTTTCTAAGGGTAAAAAAGTACGTGTTATAAATGATAAAATAGTGTAATTTTTTAAACCCTTTTCAAGATGGCGTCAAATTAGCACGCAAAATGAATACCTGGTGAGCACGCCTAATTGACACTGGCGGCATCTAGTGGGCGTTTTAAGATCTAGATTTCCGCCCTCGTAGTTTATATGACAGGCGTCCTTGGTGCCATGACAACGACCTGATATGGTGACGTCAGAATCACCCGTTGCTAATGGACCAATAGCGTAAGGTCTGCTGTGTGCGTCATCACTTTTGCCGCATCAGTTTCATCATTGAACGCTTGTGATTCTCTCTTATCGTTTGCGTTGTTCTATTCCTTGCGAATTTGCCTGCTCCTTTAAAAACAATCAACAAAAGGTAATTATGGATTCGTAATCTTTCTTTTTTGTTTGTTATCAGCTGATATCGTGTGTGTACTTGGCATTATCTTGTGGAGGCTGGATCCCTAATGACTAACTCGCTAAATAAAAGCTTTCATGCTAACAAAAATTATTCTTTCTACCTTTAAATCCCTCAAAAGTTTCCTTCTCTACACCATGTCATTTAATTTCAAAGTATTTCTTCCATTGCTATCTATTCGTCGTTTGTCACGTTATAGTCTAAATTAGCAATATCATCCTTTTATTCCTTTTGGTGAAAAAGGTATGTTTACAAAAACGAGGCCTAGCTATCTAATTATAGAACTACGCTGCGTAGTCACAAGATTTTTTCTTGGTGCGTATGCATTCATCGATTTACGATATACTGCTTCAAATTCACGTTGTGGGTTATTGATAATCAAGGCCAGAAGATGATGAGGAGTGGGTAGATTACTTCACTTTCCCTTTTTCGACTATAACGAGTTTTTAAAAGTGGATGAGACTTGGCTGAACCTAATGATCATACGATCTGTTGTTGTGTAAATATCAAAAGCTGTTTGTCAATATATACCAGTCCTCCACTAATCGAGTCCAAAAGTCGACGTGTTCCAGACGAGCACACGTGGCTATCAGTATTACGATGAATGATCTAGTGCTTTGGCATATAGTACTGTAGTAGTAAAATTTAATGGGAGTAATCTGTTATTGGACTTTTGCACCGAAACAACAACTATCAATTAACGCTCCAAAAGTCCAGTTCAATGTTACCACGTCAGATGGACTTACATAACTGATGAAGAAAAAAAAAATGCTAAATGTTGTGGCAGCCATATAAAATTAAATGAATGAATGAATGAAAATGCACATGTAAAAAAATGTAGTCTCATCTGCTGTTTTATATATAGTATGTATGCCCACATATACCTTAACAACAGGTGCTTCCAATGTTTTATTATAAGGGTTCTAGTTCAAAAATTTAATCTGGGATTTTCAGTGGTCAACTTAATTGTTGGGACACCAGTAAAATTTCACAAATTGCCAAAATAAAAACACTTCGCAACTTTAAATTTGTTATAATGCCATTTTAATTGAACAAATAATGACAATTACTTAACCAAAATTACTTGTATTACCATTTCTAACAAAAAAAGACATCAAAAGAGTGCAATTGGATGAATGGCAAAAATTCTACTTAAGTGATTATAAAATAACTGGTGGATTACATGCCAAGAAGATTGGCAGAAGTCACTGAACATAATGGTGATCCAACAAATTATTAGTTACTCATATACAATATTTTACATGTATATTTTGGATGGTGTTCCATCACTTATGTTGCATCTGAAAAATGTTATTTTCCATTTTCTATTATTTTATAATGAAATGTATCATTATAAGTAACTCATTATTTGATCAATTAAAATGGTATTATAACAAATTTAAAGTTGCTAAGTGTTTTTATTTGTCAATTTGTGGAATTTTACTGGTGTCCCATCAATTAAGTTGACCGCTGTATATTGCCCAAAACACATTTTTCTTTGCTAATGCTGTTCCCTATTTTCGCTTGTCAGCAGTTGGGGTAGCCAAACACTTGCAAGGTCTCAACATTAGCAGAAATTTGAAAGTTTCATATTTCGTAACCATGTGAAACTTGTAGCATCCCTGTTCGTTTAGCTAAGGTGAGAAAATTAGCTTTGAAAATCACATGACCATACCCTTGCTCTAACCGTGGCCTAAATACACCCAGTGTATATATATATCGCGCGCTTCTCAAATGCCTGTGGGGTAGAATACGAAATTATGCCAGCATGCCAAGGTCACTAATTTTACTTGTCCCATGTTGTGGGTTGATCAGACTTGAACTTGATAGATGGATTGTCGGCATGCGACATGTTGTATTAAAATGCTCCACAGATTCCACAGGTCTTCTCCTGTAAAATAAAATGTTTTATTTCAGATACCTATAAAGTATGGTGCAGGTAGCAACATTGTTTCATTATGCAAGTTTGGTACAAATGTATACGTGCATGAAATTACATGCTTGAAGTACACTTTTTTAATTAATAACGAGTAATTATAATTCTTGTAATGTAACTATTTATACTTTTCATTCAAGTTTGGGTTTTATAGAACTTATGTTGCCAATAATTAATATATATGGTAGGCTGGAATTAATAATCAAACTTTTTATATGAACGTCACACAGTGGTGTGATATCCCAAAGAAATATCACATATAAGAGATAATGTTGTTTATTAATTTGGCCATTAGTTGCTTTGATAAGTATGAGGAAAGGTGAATAGCAGCTCTTTGCACGGGTTATTAATTCAAGTTAATTGGTAAGTTGCACTATAATTGTATAGCGTTCATTTTTTATTAGATGTACTTGCTGTAAATGCCTTAGAGTAACTAGACATAACTGCTTAATCAATATTTTGTTTACGTTTAGTAACTTTCTCTATCTATATTGACGTTATTAGTTAAAAATGTGAAGGAAAAAATTAGTATTTGCTATAAAATTTTAAGGTAATAATTCCACTTACCCTTTCTTGTCTTCTTACATGCTCCTTCTAAAAGTTTGCTAGGCGTCAGTTTACTTTTCTGAATGCCAACAAACTCAATACATTCTGACTTTTATCCAAAGTTGTTTTTTATGGTTTTAAAAAACTGGCGCCTATGTAGGTTACTAAAAATAACTGCGAATCCTCATTGGTTTTCCTGATGGATATAACCATAAATGTCTCAACTGGTGGGCTGCCATCAGTGAGTAGCGACATCAGTGGCAGTCCAAACTTGGAAGCTGATCAGCTTATTTCCTATATAAACAAACTATTCAGAAACAAAAACCTGAATGGTCCATGAGCAGTGTTGATGTAACTAAGTTTAGCACGGCCATTCACAAAAATTGAACTAATGGTTAAAAGTCCATCTACTATATTAAGTTTTGTAATTCAGCACTGCTTTTCATTCCATATAATATATTTGCACACGAAAAAAATGTACTTTCATCAGCAGATAAACCTTCATTTCATTTCTTTTCATAACAAAAACATTTTTGTATTTGTATGTTAAATGAGTGGAGCTAGAATTCAAAGTTATCTAAATTACAGGGTTTCAATTTCAGGATGTACATGTCATTTGTATCAACTGAACAACTAAATTGCAGATATTTGAAGCTAGCCTAGATGATTATCTGCTGAATGTTAGGTTGTCAACAGACAACCTAATGTGTGCTATTAAAGCTTATTTAAGCTTATGCTTGAACATTCTTAATAAATGTACTAAATTGCTAATTTATTCCGTATATAATTACAAAATTTCCACGATGGTTATATCAAAAAGAATCGAGGAACAGTAAAACAACCTTGTCTACTTGTTCATCAAAATATCCATGATAACCAGTTAAACTTGCATCAAAGCATATTGAAAAATACTATGTTTTTGAGACAATCTAAACTTTATGAAATTCTTAAATGTCAGACCTATCCTTACTGAGTTAGCATTTGCATCTGTCATATTGAGATCATCTGATGACAAGGGGAACTGATCATTAGATTTACACAAATACTTAAGGGGGATTACAACCCCTATCCCTTTCAATGGGAAAATTTGCAAAGACACTCACAGTCAAACAAATAAAGATTAAATAAGAATTAAAATTGTTTAAAATAGCTTTATAAATCAGCAAGGTACTGATCATATCATTTTTCACGTTAAAATAGTAGATTTTTTACAAATTAAATTATTATTTGAATTTTTGCACTCTCAACTTGCCTATCTCATGCTGCCACCTGCTGGCAGCGTGCGCAAAATAACGGACATTTTTCAAACTTGTTTATTAATTTTAAAGAAATCTGCCATTTCAAAGTGAAAAATAACAATATGAGGCCCTTGCTGATCCATCAAGCCACCCTAAACAATTCTCACCCCCACCCAAACCTCCCTCATTCAACTGTGTGTATCTTCGCATTAAAAAAGGATAGGGTTGTGATCCCTCTTAACTAACCCTTGGTGTTTTCACTGCCATGTCACATGTGGGGATTTTAATATGTTAAAGTTCAGTGCTGACCAGCAGTTATGCAATATTACGCTTATTGTCGTCATCGACATGCTTGTGTTGCACTAGCGAAGCTATATTGATTATTGTTAAGCCATATCCGAACTACGGCGTTGAAGAAATTTCTGCCAAGTTGGCGTTGTGTTAAACAATAATAAGAAGCAGTAAAATTGACTTTCAAGGTGAATGTTGTCAGTTAAAACTGACGCTCACCAAACATGTAAGCTTACCGGATCAAAATGCTGACAATTAGTTACGTTCACTCGCCAATTATTGATAATTACTTTTCGAAACTGTAACTTAAATTGTTGGATATGGGCTTACTGGCGTCTACAACAGTAGTTGTTATTGGTTTGTACAACTGCTTTACAAATACAGATACATTAAATATCTTGGTGGGTCATGGCAATTAGTTTTTCAGTAGTTAACTATTATATTAATGTTTATCCAAATCGGTTTTGAACATTGATAAATATCAGTATTCAAACCCTTTCTCGCTGTAGCATATTCGAGCATCGTTAACAAATATAACAGCAATGGATGTCATTTTAACAAAGACTTAAATTACTCAATATCTTGGCAGTGGGTTACTCTTATTTACATATATAGATGGGCGATATATTTGTTATTGTAATTGGCTAAGTGGTTTTAAACGATGGAATAGAAAGTCGAGGCTCTTGCTTTTTCAGAAAATCAATACTGTCGTGTGATGTTTAGCAAACACGTGTGCTTTTATGGTCTATTATGCAACAAGCTACAGTGAACCAAACTGCAGCTTTTGATGTGGGTGTTACACCTTTGTCAGAAGTGCAATATACCACGCAACGGTTAAACTGGTACCACATTGTAAGATTAATCAATTGTTAAACACCTACAGTACATTGGCGATGGTTTCTCTTTGATGCACTGGCACAAAAGAACGCTTCATGTATTATGCTGAAAATACAAGTTTTCTATGTACTGTATTAGCAAGTTTTGGACTGCATCATTTGCAGACATTCAACATTTTCGAGTTTGTAACACAATTAAATAAAAAGTTTAAGAAGTTTGCATATCTGAGAGCTAGTCTACAATGGGGATCAAGATGTCGTGACTGCATGATGGTAATCTTATGCCTCACAGGTCATGCGTTCAGATATTTTAAAAAAGAGGTTCTTTGTGGCTTATCCTGCTTTTTAATTGTTTGGAGGTTTGCCCTTCAGGGGACTTAACTTTAGTTGGCTCGTTTTGTCAGGTGTGTTATTAGTGTTGTTATTTAATCCTATGGCACTTACTGCTAAGGTAACATTATATATCATTTCAGATGAATCATGAGTCGAAATAGTTATTAAATTTTTGTTTGCGAGATTTTGACTCTCTTCAAACTGGCCTTGAATCATAAAGTGCTTCAGAAATAACTTGTCACTTATTTTTGTCTTTTTTTGTTGCTAGTTGCGCCATCTAATGGTATGTTATGAGTAGTTCCAAAGGCATTCCACCAGTTTAGCGCATAATGTGTACCAGAGGTCTATTTAAATCATTTCACCTTAGCACAGATTTTCGAGGAGACGAAGTTCTATACTAGGCAATTGAGTCGAATTTATGACATAGAATGCAAGTCTGTGGTAGACATGGCAGGGAATTCTGTGGATTTCGCCATTGTCTTAAATTTAGCATGGAATTTGTCTGTGAACGACAGATGCATTGGGCTATAAACATGATATATAAATACCAAGTACAAGGCTAAAGAACGCCATCAATTGTTAGAAAAACATAGTTTTTGAATTCGTTGACCCATCCTTGAAGTGCAATCTGAAAAAAACTAGTACTATAGAGTTTTTGGTAAATATGAGTGACTTTTTGGTTTAGTTTGTTTACTATCAAGGTTATCTATTATGGCGGCCATTGGATATGGAAACATTTAGAAAACAAAATTCTGCAATTCTTTATGTGTTGATATTTTAAGTAACTTATTTAAGTGCTTGTTGTTGTTAAAATTGCAACCGTGTTGAAATTTTATGGTGTTTATTGTGAAAATGACGTTTTTATATTGTGCCATTTAATAGGTTTAGCAATTAACAACTTCACACGCGTGTGGTGGCGCTGCAAGCATGTCCCTCTTCCAAAGTCTTAAATTCCATCTGCTTTCCTGCCTATTCTCCCATAAATGCGCATCCTATTTCGTTCATTAGTTCAACCTTCACTGTTCGTGGCTGAAACTCAAGAGAAATTGGCAGAAATTGTTGTTGATTCGCTTTTAATTGTAGGCAAAATTCTCTGCGCAGTTGAATTGGCATGTCCTGATCCGTCCTGTCACGCCATGAAAATGTGCGATGGGGTGACTGTTTGAATGTCAACTGACTGTACATCCGAACACGCGGGCAACTAGATAGTTAACGTATTGATTTCATTTTGATATAAATATATCCCAGTCATACTTTTTTTTTGTTTTTTCATTCTGCAATCCTAATCACATGGTCATTGCCTGGCCGTCTACATGATGTAACCACGTGAAAGGCTCCGTTATCACATTGACCTACTTTTGCTCCTTAATGACCAGTTAAAACTAAATCTATTAATGTCGAAATCACATCTTCAAATTATTGGACAATATGCAAGAATGTGTAAATAAAGTTTTTTTTTTTTTTTTAAATAACTACCCCTGGTGAAAAAAACCTAGAGATTTCTATTGTTTTCTATTGTTATTTGGCCCATTGTTTTCTATTGGTTTTATTGGTTTACATTGTTTTCTATGGTTTTCTATTGTTTTCTATTGTTCAGTCAATACAGCTAAACCATAGAAGCCAATATAAGTCAATACATGAACCATGGAAAACAATTAAAATCAATAAAGTGGCCAAATAACAATAGAAACCAATAGAAATCTCTATTGGTTTCTATTGTTTTTTTTACCAGGGTTATTATCCAATGTAACATATCTGTGGCTATTGCTGGATAGGTTACTTCTTAATGTGATGAATTTCTTAGTTTTGACATGTAAGTTTTCTGCTATCTGTATCTGACACAATAGTCACTCTCTGTTGAAGAAATAATCAACTGCACCTGTTATACTAGGTGTTACTAGTTGTATAAGATAAGAATAAAGAAGGTTGAATATGTTGTCGCTAGATGGCACTACATGAACATGTCTCGGCCTGTATTCCATATGCATGGATTTCGTAGATTTGTTTTGGCTTGTTTCACGTTGTTGTAAATTTAAATTAGGGTGGCAAACATGCTGACTTGTAAGCGCCAAATTTAGATGGACTAGCATACTTAACCGTAATTTAGTAGTAGAAAAAAGTGACTTTCATCCAGTTGCACTTCCGGAAACATAGTTTTGAACATCTCAGCAAGTTTTGCTTGTTTTAGCATGTGAATATGTTGCCAGTGCGTCACATGTTTAGTGCCACGCTTTCGACGAAGATTTTAAGTGAATGTTTATTTTGGAACAGGAATGTGCCGTGGACCTCGTGTTTCCTGTCATGTAATGGCGCGAAATGCAAAGTTCCAAACATGATAAGAGGATGCGACATGGATCGCCTTATTACATAATGTCCTATGTCCGTTTCCTTTGAAACGTACAATTATAGTCAGCTTTTCCTCAACGTTTAATTATTTCCTTGTTCATTCATGATTTTATATCTTGAAACGTACGTACAGTTTAATCAGTTTTGAAAATCTTATCAAGATTTCAACAAAATGTCCAGCTGAATGGAGTGTCGAGACTTTGCTCTTTATGGGAAAACTATCATGTGTGAACACGAGTTTTATATCTCATAAGTATGCTCCCGTATTTTTAAATCTTACATGAAGAAATTCATACTGAAGCTAAATAGTACATGTTGCAGTGTGCGATGGTGGCAACTCCAAAATAGATCAATATACATACATTAGCTGATTGACACTAACCACTTTTACAATTGCACTATCAATTTTAGATCACCAATTACTTTTTGCTGAATGATTGCCATGAATTCAATTACTAGGCACTGCATGAATGCAACAATAGATGGATTCAAGTCTTTCGAAATTGGTTGTTGTGCAACCAATGAATTACTACAATTTTTTTTCCTAGCTTAACACAGATATGTAGACATTGAGATAAGTCTTTTCTTGAAATTTACTTCATAATCTTCATTAGGTGTTGTTTTATTCCAGTGAACTGCTGGCATGCTTATGTGACTTTGTCGATGAGCTTATCTTGATGTATGTTGTACTATTTTGTGTGATCAATGAAAATAAGCTTTCAAATAATGTCTAGATTTTGGGAAGTTTTCTTACAATAATTTCATTCGTAATAGTTTTTGAAGGTTGCTTAATTAGTTACTCAAATTTATGATTTCTGGATTATTCACAAATCTGTTGGGATCCCACAATGATTCTTCAGAGACTGAACCGTGACGTTAGTGCTTGACATCCGGCATCCTTGACAATTCCCTTAACTGTACAATAGTGTTTACAAATTGCAAGATTGATATCGACAAAATAAACTGAAATTGCATGACAAAATGATTGTTTTGGCCTAGATATTACCATTGGCAAGTCGACGTCTAAGCCTGCTTGGATTGTGCAAGTTCGTTGGTTGAAATGACTGTTGAGGACAGGCGTATTTCCATTTGGTTGATTTTATCTTTGTGATCTGTTTATTTACACCTAAAACCATCGTAAAATTTGTCTGAAATGAGAATATTGGTGTTTTTTGTCAATGGTGATGCACTACATCTCGATTGCTATAAATTTGATAGCGGCTATCTTATCTTATTTATGACGCCAAATCTACTTAACTATACCAGACCTATTTATGATTTGTTTCTACAATCTGTTCTTTGGTTGGGTGAAGAGTCAGGATAGCTCCTCTAAAAATTGGCCAAGTCGTTTTTCATTCTTCTTCTTCATGCACTTGTACCATATTTTCTCTTTGGTTCAGATAAATCATGTATGGGTTTTGAATCAATTCATTTTAGGCTGTAGCAGACAGTAATATACTGTTAAATCTCTGCAATGAGGGTATTCACATGATCTAGATGGTGGATTGCTTGTGTGCTACCGGCTTATTTACTATTCGCTTTCATTCAAAGTGTTTGAGATATCGATCCACTCGAGTGTATTGTTCATGGACTTCAATATAAAGTTTGTAAACACAGTCCTTTTGTAGTTTATTTGGAGAATGTGAAAGTGATGTCTTTATGACATGCATATAAAGCTTCATGCTTAAGTATTACAAATTCGAAACTTACTCCAGTTATAAATAGCATATGCGATACTTTATGACCTGCTTAAGGGGACAATAAACCTTTGACCAAAACATGTTTATGTTTTACTACCTACTTGCTTTTTTTCAGGTTTATGAAAACGTATGCAAGCTAAAATGGTTCAATGTTCAACACACCTAGAGGCCCGAAATTTGACCAATACATACATGCCGCTGTGTTTATCTCCAGGTCATGTTAGGGGTGATCCATAAATTATGTCACAATTACAACAAATTTTACTACACCCCATCCATAATGATGTCACAACCCGTCGATTACAATCCCCCCCCCCCCAATTATTTTTTAATAATTCTATATTCTTTTATAATTTTATCGGGAAGAAAGTTTTAAGTCACTACAGGACCTAAATCTTTTTTCCCCCACTGCTATTCAAAATTTCAAATGTTAAAAAAATAAAAATTTTACTGCATATTTTTACCGTTTGAAATAAATTTTGATTGTGTGATGTCACATTACCGAACTCCCACCCCTTGGTCACAATTGTCACAAAAACAAACCCACCCACCCCTTAGGTGTGACATAATTTTTTAATGGCCCCTTATGCAGTTTTGTAACGTTTTTGTATTGGGAGATGCATTACACCACGGATTAACAATGTAACCAAGGTTTATATTTACAGAACATGTATCGGGCCCAAGAGCTGGAAAATTTAAGATAGTTAATGCCCTGAAGTGGGGCTTATCATAGTATGACTGGTAATGTGAATCTCGGCTTTGATGATGTTCACATGTTTTTTTGACTGATTATTCCTGTGTTTTCTTTTAGAGCTATAGTCTCAAGAAAGCCAAGAATAGAATGGCAATTCCTAGGGTGTTGCCATAAATATTGTTCTCTGCTTGTTACAGATTCTCGTTTTGGACCTGTAGTTAGGGTACATAAAGGTGCTTTAGTAGGAAAACCTTGTCCCCATTTAATAGGCGTCTTTAACTTTGGATCATATTGTTGTATGATTACATTAAGATTTAAAACTACTTCTTTCTAACAGAGGGCTTAAGAGCGAGCCAATGTCCACTCACGTGCCACTCTGCATGGGGATGATGAGAAGCTTTTACTCGGTTCCAGGGGAGGGGGGTCCATATAATTTCTCAATATGGACGTACTTGTAGTTTATTGCTTACCCTCCAGGGATATGGGCAAATAGTATGTTTCATGGATAAACTTTGAAAAAAAAAACATTTCATAAAAAAAAACTGTTTCATTAAAATTCGCTGATCTTGGGACACTTTAGTTTGTACACATTATCATTACTTTGGCTAAAAGTATGTCGAAAAAAATTAACAAGATCTTAGCTTGGTCTAAGGTCAAGCATCCCCTTAGGGGAGCTAAGGGGAATCATCTGAAACTTTCAATGTTTGTTACCTGCCCTGGTGAAAATTACCATAGAAACCAATAGAAAATTTTATATTGGTTTTAACAGCTTTCTATGGTTTAGCTGTGTTGACTGAACCATTGGATCAATTGACAGGACCATTGGACAATTCATTACAATAGTATAAGTCAATAGGACAATTTACAAGTACATTCTATTGATTTCTATTAGCCTATGGTTCAAGCTAGTATATTGACTGAACCATAGGATCAATCGACATGACCATCAGACAATTCATTGCAACAGTATAAGCCAATAGAAAACAATGTTCCAAATAACAATTGGAACCAATATAAATTTCTATTATTGGAACAATAGAAATCGATTGTTTTTGTTTTTTTGCTAGCAAGAATCCTGAAAACCATCAGGTAAGATTTTGCTTTTGACATTGAAAACCAACCATTTAGCTAAGTTTTGAAATTTTCTTTGCTACCGAATGCTTGTTTACATTGTACATCTAGCAATTGAATGTTTTCAAAAAACTAGTTTTGTTTCCCTTCAAGACAGGTACTGTAGTTTGGTGGGTGCACCTGTCCGTATTTTTATGACGACGTCGTTTAACCGTCGACTAACCTCCCTATCAACCTTGCAGTAAATTTCCTTGTTTGTTGCTTTTTATCTTTTAAAAACCGCTGAAAGCTGCGCAGTTGAAAATATTGACATCACCTGACTAGTCAGGAGATTGGCAGACACAGACATCAGACGCCTCTTGTGCAAGAAAACAGGATAGGCATTCGGTCATGCGCAGTGAGTGGAGAGGACTGACCCCCTTTCTCCCTCTATGCTGCAAGTTCACTGTCTTTCTGGGCCTGGCTCGCCTGGCGTCCTCCTATTGGCTGAAAAGAATCAGGCGATGTGGGTGTGACCAATGGCGTTGAAGCTTTTAAGGTTACGCCAACATAGCCTCGCGACAGAGGTACCTCCGTGCTTTTTTATCGGGGACATAAACAATTGCGCGGTGGGAGATTACTAATTATAGCATTCAGGGAACCCTTTTTACGAGGCTATGCATACAGAACGCCAAATACTGGTTTCACCGATAACGAAAACTGTGCTGACGACGTAGATTTTGTTGTGCTTAATTTAACATCGGTTTCTTCTCTATTTTAACCTTACAAGACGTCTGGACTTTGTTAAAATAGCAGATGTTATTTCCCCTAAATTATACAGGTATTGGATTATTAATGTACCGGTGTTATTACTATTTTTCTTTCAATAATTTGCAATGCATTTTTGGCTGATTACGAAATACTCTTTTTTTGCCCTGATAATTAGTAGCTTCCTTAGCATGGTTTTCATTTATATTTATATGGCTGTTTTACCGGTGTTTTCTCCCTCTTTTAATTTTCTGTATTTACAATTCTTATCCGGAGTTGCTTTGTTTTCTTTTGTAAACACAAAAGATAAGTGTTGTATTTTTGGTTTTGATTATTCTGCATATGGACGTGGCCAATTGCCAGGATTTGCGTGTTGGCTGCACACGAAACATTGAAATGGCATGTTTTAATTAAAGGTGGTTGACATTTTTTTGCTGATGACATTAAACAATATTGCATGCGAGGAATTTTTTGTTTGTTTGATTAAAGATGGGGTTTTGGGATATATGGCCGCTTTATATCGTTTTGCCCTTGCGACGGACATTTATTGGTTAGGCAAAATGCTTGATTTACTATATCGAATCATTTGATACTACATTTAATCTATTTATTAAAAAAAGCCGCTGATTGATAGGCCTACTTTATTAAAGTCGCGTGTTTCACTACCGGCAAAATTTGTGATACATTTTTGCGGTGGTGAAACAGCGCCACCTGGCTCGCAGTCGATGACGTCATTGATCGATATTCGAGCGGCAATTTTATTTTAGCTACGTAACTGTAAATATCACGCGACTGTGATTAAGAATATATGACGACTGTAATTAAGCTGAAATAAATTTTTAACTAGATAAGCTGCATGAATCAGAGTTTTAGGAATATGATTACGAAATTTAAAGAAACTTCATATTTTGACGAATTTTAGAAAACAGTTTTTATCAGATTTTTTTAAAAGTGATAAGATGAAGGTTTGAATGTCATGTAATATGATCGATTTCCTGAACTAACGGCATAAATACAAGTTGCATTTTATTAAAACTTCTGTGGTTTTTATTTGTATTTTGTTGAAATGTTTTAAGATGGGAACTTTGATTGTCATTCATTTAGTGAATCTCGTTTGGCATCAGATATCATTGATAAAAAGGAAACGATTAACATATGGAAAATGATGCTGTTGAATATACAGTAATATTGCATTTATGAATAAGTTATATTTATTTGGCCTCGATTATTCTTGATTTAAGCTAATAAGTAAAGGGTTCGATTTAACAAGTGTTCATGCAGATTTGTACATTCGTGCGTTATATTTTTAGATATAGGCAGTACCTCATTCGCAATTGTTTGCTATGCACATTTCACTTCAGATCAATCTTGTGTTAGTCGATTATTTACCTACTTGTGTTTACTGTAATTACAAAATTATAACTGAAGAGTGGTGGTGTTTCCAATGCACAAACTTGTGTGATAATTTTCTACCCAATATGTCAACGTGGTACAGTAGAACCTGTCTAAAAACATATTTTTTTCACCGCTCCCAAGCGTATGCACTTAAACAGGTTCTACTGTAGTATTTTATAGGTCGCAGTAAGCCAGCATCATTTTACTTAATTGTTAGCATAATAATAATTAATGATATAACAGTGCAAAGCGGTTTAAGATTTGATTACTTGAATGAACAGTCATTGGCAAATTTGAAAAATCTTTTAAGGTCCATTTACACACGTCAGTTACTTCTCCGTTGCGACAGTGAAGAAAGAGATCCTTCCCTCCTCCTGCGTACACATGTCCGGCATATTGCCGTCCGTTTTTCCATTAGTTTTGGTATTGAACAGAGTAACACGCAACGTATGTGTGTTAATGGACTTATAGTCATTCAAAAATCACGTTATGGAGTCATGTAACATAAGTTTGACGACGCATGATTGGCGAGTTGACAGTTTATTATTAAATGAATATATAAACACTTGTATTTCATAATCTTAGGGCTCAGTTAAATAATTTTTTTAATATAGAAAAAAAATTCATGCTTGTGAGATATTACTTTTTTGGAAAATATCTCTGAATTGGTGCGTTTTTCTTGTAGATCTTATTGTTAAATCTTTCCAATTTTTTATTTTAAAATTTCATTTTTTTTTAAAATTTCAGTATCATCATGGACGATTATTTACGTTATGTTGGCGGTACCGTCGGTGCTGTATCATTAACAGCCGTTGCTGCAGCGTCTGCAATGTACTATGCTACAAGACCGAGCATCTTTGAAGCTCCGTTTTCTCTGGATGACCAATCTGTCACGGTAAGTGTGTACTTGGCAGTCAAACTTAATTTCATTTTATCAAAAACGTTTGAATGCATAAACCAAACGTCAATGACGTGTTACCTTCAATAAAGTGTATATATTATTGATAGTATCGCTGATTCCACCTTTAACTGTTTACGCCAGCATTATAAAAAGTAAATTAAATAATTTTTTTTTTTTTGAACAAATTTTCTGTATGCTTTTCCCAAGAATGCAAGTTTGAGTACATTTAAATTGAAACAGTTTTTTGAGTGTTTTGATAGTTGCTGCGTGATAATGCCAGGAACATGCTGGTGTTGTCCTGCTTTACATTTCTTATCAGTGTCACTGGTGCCGTTATTGCAAATATTTTTCAGACTTGTACTTGTCAATGGAGAAATTAAAATTTCTTGTAGTCGTGGATATTGATCGTGACTAGCACTAACTCGGTTTGGTTAAATTCAATATCGTTTTGCTTTATCCACTGAATATTATACAAGGAAAGACATTGGATAAGACCTCGTGACTCGATATTTTTTTTTTGTTATTGTTTCAAAACAATAATATGCACTAATATAAGGGTAAGAAAAATACACCCTACCTGTGGCAGTTTAGTTCTCCATTACGAAACCCCATTTTGCTTTGTGATTTTGTTTTGTCACTGTATAATTTAGGCGTTGACAACCAATAAAGCATTTTGCCAGACTTGTTGCAAGGTTTTCTTAAGGTCAGCTTATTGGTTTCCAATATGGGCTATTCATGGACGTTTTTAAGGTAGTTACTGTATAGAGCTGAGGCTTGAAGTAATGTAGCTGCAACAACAACCAAAAACCTTAGAAATTCTGCACAAAACGTCTGAATAAAAGTGTTTACCTGCTCGAATGACGTCTTCATAGGCCGTCTGCCTTTCTAAATTTAATTTCAAAGCAAGTTTAGAATTTTTTATTAGTGGGTTGTTTTTATTTTAAATAAGAAATAAACAGTTGACTAATTATAATAAATTTGAAAATTTAAACATGTCCGTTGCTTCAATGCAAAATCAGTAAACGTCTACAAAGATTGGCAATACAGTAGAAACTCGATTATCCGGATCCTCAATTATCCGGACGTGCGGAGCCAATTTTTTTTTTTTAGGTGCATATATGCACCAAACGACAGATTTAAGACTCATGAAACATGCACATGCTACCTTAATGTATGTATCTGTAACGCCGGATCTCCTAAATTGAAAGACCACCATTTTTTTTTTTAAATGAACAATGATAGTTACATTTGCATTTATAAAAGAATAATGGCGTCACAGTAAAAGTTTATTGAGTATGTATATCAGTCTGACTTCCTTGTCAGAAAGGTGAAACATGGTGTACCAGTTTTGGACTGCATTTCTTAATATTATTCTTTACAATTCTGCATTTTGGTAAATGAAGTATGAATGCTGTCTCATATAATAAGTTATGTGATTCAGCTGCTGATCACTTTTGAAATCGTCCTTCGATTTTTTTCCAGGACTTGGCTCCTTGTTACTGCAAAAATGGTGCACTTGGTTAGCATTTGGAATCAAGAAAGTGAAAAAATCATGTAGCGAATTATTTGCATCAATCCCAAATACCATGCGCTGCTGTTATCAAAGTTAAAGAAAGTCCAACAAACTATTAACTTGCTCAATATTTGTTAAAATGGGTTTTACAAATTAAGCTACTTTCGACTCATAAGTTAAAAAAAATGTCCTCCTACATTTATAAGGAATATGTTTTAACCCTAAGCTGCATGAATTATTTTTTACAATAAAAAAAAATTCTTCCTGGTGAAATTTAACAAATTGGCATCATGTTTAAGTGTCCCATGTAAAAAAAATATTTATTTTATCAAATTTAAAAAAAAAATTTAAATGTTGCCTATAGGCAACACCATGCATCCGCAGTCTAAAAATTTACATATTTTTTTCATGTTTTTAAACACACTAAAGGAAATATTATACATAAAAACCAGCCAAAGATGAACTTAAGAAAGACTATTAAAAACTTAAGTAATTATTTAATTTTTTTCAGTTTTTCTATCAGTTTTTTTTGCATAAATTTTGTCAAAAATGCAGTTTTTCGGCAGTTTCACTTCAAAAGTTGAGTTTTTCTAAAGGTTTTCTTAAGTTTATTTTATAAAAAAATAAACTTAAGAAAAACTAAGTTATTCTTTAGTTTTTTTGCATAGCTTTCGTCCAAACTGCAGTTTTTTGGTAGTTTCACTTCAAAAGTTGAGTTTTTGTTAATTGTTTCTAAAGTTTATTTTTGGAAGGAAAAGGTTAAAAACAAATTAAATTTAGTGCAAAACATATATGAACATATATTAAGGTATTTGTAATTGCAATTCACTTTAAATACAATTTAAATCAAGTATCACATATAGCATATTGTAATTATAGTCAAGACTTTAATGCATGGTGTTGCCCACAGGCAACGTAAAGAAAAAGCTATGTTAAATCTGAAATATTAAAGCTAGATCAATTTCTTTATTACTAATATAATCTCTTATACATATACTATTATGCTGTAATTTTTGTTTTTAGCAGATCAATATAGATATGTAGATATTTATTGGTAAAACTCAAATTTTAGCGGACTTGCAATGGGGTGACCAAATCCAGAATGTATGCTGCCTCAAAAACCTAAAATGCACATATCCGATTTTTTTGGGAGATAGGAGCATTCAGAAACTTATACTAAAGGCACTTGTGCTAAAAACTTCTAGCTAGCATGCATAGAACAAAAACTAACAATAATGTTGTCATGTTAACCACAGGCAACGCTGCGCAGCTTAGGGTTAAGAGCCATTCAAAAAGGACGTCCTCAAGAGGAGGTGGGGTGTCTGATTGCATGTGGACAGGGGGTAGGAGATAGTTATTCTGGACACCCTACTTTAAAAAAATGAATATACAAGGTAAAAAAATATAAGGTATATTCTTTTAAAATGAGTGCAAGACATACCTGTAGGTAACCACTAACTGGCAACTCATAAATTGTCCAATACAGTAGAAACTCGATTATCTAGATGACCCATGGTCCCAATTAGTCCGGATAATCGAGTTTATACTGTACTCGATTATACATGTCTGTAAGTAAATCAGCAGCAGCAAGTTTTACAAAGTTGTTTCAATGTGTGTTAACTAACTAATGAATTTTTATAACTAAGCAAATTCCGCCATAAATGATTGAAATTAGATTGAATTGATTGCTGCCAGACTGTCAATGCACTTTGTCGGGATATATATTAACTGCATGACATTAAATTACCCGCTATTCTGACCGTGAATTGGGATGAATTCTATCCTTGTGACCTAGTTTGGAGGCCTTTAAAACCCTAATATCTCCTATTAATAGCTTCGAAAAGAGTACGGTTTATGTTACATTTCATGGAGGCCTTGGGCCTTATAACTTAAGTTTGAGCATATTAAGTACGAAACTAAACTCGAAATATACAGTTAAATGAAAGTGAAGCTGTTCACCTGTAGGTTTCCAGGCCGATGGAAATAAAATGTAAATATCCTGTTCTAAACTAGTTGATTTGAGGACGAAAGATTTTCTGTAATTTTGGTACAGATTGAAGAAAAGCGAATTTAAATTTATGAAAATTTGACTCCAGCAAACTCAATTGTTTGTGCTGACTTGTATTTATGACTTTTAACATAAAAATCTTTAGTAAGGTAACATGAAGAATTACGTGTTTTCAAGTAATTTTCCACCTGTTGTTCAAAAAGGTCCATTTCGTATATTGATTTCAAATCAATTAATCTAAATTTCATACCTGTAGTTGAGATGGTTTTGGAAGGGGATTTAAAATCGTCTGCCCCTGCCAAGTCCAGACAATCAATGATGGGATGAATTAAGTGAGCTTCAGTAGATATCAGTTGTCGGTGTGTTGAAGGAAAATATAGTTTATTTTTGGGAAAAAAAAATTAATTATTTAAGTTTAACTTTTATTTGGTGCAGTTCCAAAGGTCTGATAACTTCTACAATTACTCTAGGCGTGCAAATGGCTAAAAATAGGATTTCAACTGGTATTTTCAACTTTACTTTTAGACCCGGCTGTGCAGTTTAGACTAAAGCCGATTCTGGGATTGTTGTATTTCAGCCAAATCAGTTGGACTGAGTGGGCAAAAGACTGTATAATGGTCTTAAATTTCATTTAAACTTTCACCGGATGAACCGATCACGCTTCAGTATGATGATGATGTCGGATCAGCAGGTTTTTTTTTTAATAACAAAGGTTATAAAGTGCATATATATCTGTGAATGGCTTGCACATGTTACATGGACATTACAATGTACTCTGATCACTCGAAGTAACACGTGAACACTGCTTAGACATTAAAATAAAAATTGGGATTTTTTTTTTTTCCACAGACACTTCTCACACTAATTCTGGTTATTTATAGTGCAGTTTTGTCTGATGTGTAGGGATTTAAAACTTTGTCGACGCCTGATGATCTTACTGTCTGACCCTGGCCAAGGTATTAATTTTGGCAATGAAAATTTTTTTTAATTACTTTCCAAGTAGCAATCATGTTTTTGCAAATTTACTGCTGCGACACAAAGACTTAATTAATTTTAATGGCAATGACAATAAATTCGTAGACTGTCTTTAGTGTCTGATCTTAATTAAAATTCTATTTTATTTGTCGGATCGATGAATTATTAATTTTTCGGTCATTTTTACCTTGATGAATTTGATGATAGTTAAAAAACATGCACGTATGCAAATTGTCAACGTGATTGATATGCATTATTGTCAACGTGATTGATATGCATATGGCTTTTTAAGCCTTGTCTGCACTCGCATATGGTATTTTATAATGTTCAAGCTAATAAAATGCGAAATTTTAATCATAAAAAACTGATCTATTTAAAGCTGTAAAGTTAGAATAGCTAGGCCTTGGTTTCTCTGGTACTATTTGGGTGACTGAATTTCTAGGCTTTCAGGAGTGAGATAATCAGTTCTTTGACAAGGCTTTGGCCTCATAACACACTGAGCACAAGTGCCCATTGGTGATGTGCTTGTTCTGTTTACAAAACACAGTGATGGTATTTACATATCAAACTTTATCAGTGTCACCCACTTCAAAGGATTCTTTGAAATATTGCAAATGTATCGGTTGTATAATCATTAATCTTCATCAATTGTCTTAAGTGGTGTTTTGAAACCCTTTCGATGTTTATAACTTAAATTAGTAATTCTTTAAAATAAATTGTTGTGAATTACTTCATCGGATGTAATCTTGTTTTGATAATGTTTTAGGAACTCGTTGCTGTGTTGTTTTCTATAAATTTTCACGGTACACGTATTTCTGGTGTGATTATTGTTTATGATGGACAATATGTTTGTTATCCTTGACATCTAAATCCATACATAAGTGACGCCATGTCTATAAACAGAAAGGAAAGAATCTTGAAAGGTTTAAAACCCCATGTTTAAAACATAAAAAACAACTCCACCTACACTGCCAGTTTAGTGTGTTGTCCCTGACTTGATAAAAATAGGAAATATTTGCTATATTTTTTAACTGGTGGCCGCCTGTGCATTTTCTGATGCACTTAAGCAAGGTGTTGTCAAGTTTCACAGATGCCGGGAGTTGATTAAAAACGCAGAAGGTTATAAACGTGTTAACATTTCAGGTTAAATTAGATAAGTTTGAGTTGTCATTCTTCCATGAAAATATAGATTGTCTTATCAAAATGTTTCCTGAATAACTTGTTTTTTTGGGGGGGTGCTAAAGACGCCAACAGTAGTTTTAGCAAAGGCTTTTTGGACATCCTATACATATACCAAAACGAAACTTAACAGTTTCTAATAAAAGGGTGGATTAGAAATATTCCTATAACTGTTAACACGTTAAATTCCTGCAAGATAAAGGAAAAGAACAATTGGGAAATTTACCATCATCATAAATGTCTGTCCTGTTTGATGTAACCCCGCCAAAGTATATAGAGTAATCTGCAATTTAACACATTATCACGATTTGGTGCCTTACAACGGCTGTCATCTATGATTATTTTGGTAAAAAAAAAATAGCTCAAACTCAAATTTTTGAAAAATTCAATTTAGGGTAATCTGCAGAGTTCGTTGTCTGGCACTAACCAAGAAGTAGGCTATGCTGTAATGGTAGTGGCATTTTAGAATAGTCTATGAAATGAGTTTAAAAATTGTTATGTAGGGAACATAGTCGATTATACCGGGAGTACTAAATGCACTTAGGGACCATTCAGGAAGGAAATCCCAGAAATCCATTCAAAAATTGACCCCCTACCCGGCTACCCCCTGTCCACATGGTGTCTGTTTTAGCCCAAACCCCTTCATAGACTTTTTTTTTTTTTTTTTTTTTTTTTTTTTTTTTTTTTTTTTTTTTTTTTTTGAAAAGTTGGGTGTCTATAAAATTTGTTGAAACATACAAAGACCCATCGTATAAATTTCCAAGCACCTGTCACGCTGCAAATTCCACGATATGTTTACAGATTTTTCTGATTAACGGAAATTTCCTGACCTCGAAGGAAAATTCCAGCATAAAACTGGTGTTTAACACGAATTTGGGAATCATTCCCGACTTTCCCGAGGTTTTAAAAATTCAAGTACATTTGGGACTGGGAACATATATCCCCTTTCACTGACCTTTAAAACTAAATTAAGCAGAAAAATACCATCGTTAGTGGCCGTCCATAATGGCTTTCCCACCCCTTCCCACACCCTGTCCACATTTCAGCTCCCCCCCCTCCCCCAAACCTGTCCACATGGTGTCCACATTTCAGCGTCTCATCCATAAGCTGCGCATTCCCCCTCGTGGGGAATAAACATTTAGGAAAAAAAAACCTGTCCACATGGTGTCCACCTTTCAGCGGTTCCCCTCCCCCAACCTGTCCACATGCCAGTAACCCCTCCCCCCTCCCTCTTGAGGACGTTCTTTTTGAATGGCCCCTTATGGATAAAATGTGTTGTTTGTGCCAGAAATTGTTCTGGCAATACCCTTATGGACATTTGGTGACGTCATTTCTTAGCACTATGATCGAATATCGTCATGTTTTGCAACACTTTCGTTGATGTAACTTTGAAAGGTTAGAATCCATAGTTTAGCTGAAGCTGCGATTTTTGATGTTTCACAGACTCAACCTAGATTTGCCACAAACAACACAGGGAGCCATGCAAATTTAAGTCTGTCGCAACAAGTCCTCCTCCCCCAACTCCTCCTCTTCAGGCGATGTTTTGCATATTGGAAAGACCCTTTGCCCCCATGTACGGCTCGACTCGTTCATGAAATTGCTTAGCAGACGGAAATAGTTCCCCCTGACGTCACATCAAAAGCATTGCTGCTTTGACGCAGGGGTTTTTTGCACGTCTTTGGCACACATCTCTAGTTTAATTTCGCTAATTCTGGATGTTTTCTTGCCAGTTTTCTAATAAAGGAAACCCTTCGGTCGTCCTTTGCGCAATGACAGTGGTGTAATGCGCACACCTTCCCGGTATCTTCTACGTCAAACTGGTGTTTTGGCCCCTTTGGAGCCAACATTTTTGGTTAGAAAATAGATTCCATCGGAGCCACCAAACTAACCATAAACAATAATAAATGTGGAATTTGGCGGTGGGCGATGATGGCATGCCTCCTCCGTGTTGTTTGTTTGTTGTTATTCAGGGAAGGGTACGATATTCACCTTGGGCATGCCGATCAGTAACCATTGAATTATTTGGCAATGCAAAATCCGCATACAAAATTGTATCATTAAAATATCCAATTTTCAATGCAAATTTTGTCCATTGACACTATCTATTGTAATTTCATCAATGAGTGGTATGATACCAGAGCGATTTCATACGTTTGGATAAGTGTCAAGTTTTGGATTTCATAGAACAGTTGAAAAGTTTGCAATAAAAAACATGATCGCATGATAAAAAAAAATCGCTCCACCATTGAATGAGTCAATGGATCTAACTTCGATTGTGGTATTATACAATGTGAATTGTTTGTTCGGTGCCATTGTGATGACGACATTCTTGTTACTGTTTATGTAACATGGTGTTCATTAATTTCTTTATCGCAATTTGAATTTTTCATTTGGGATATTTGACTACTGCCGATACAAGTTTTGGTAATAAAAATGTTGTCTGGAAACAAGTTAATAGTGTTTGCTGGGTCAAAGATAGTGGTTCTAACTTCTAATTGTTAAATTTGATTAGGGTACATGGTTGCAATTGGAGAAAATAAATTTCTCTGTCAACCTTCCGCTTTTAAAGTCAGTCGGTTGAGCTCTCATATCCTTTTCTGAAAACTGGCATATCCCGGATATATCACATAGAACGGAACTTTTTTTCTCAGTAACAATATCCATATAATTTCCATTTAATAAGCAACTTGGTCAAAGTTTTAAGTTATTTTATTGTGCAAAATTCTGTAAGAGTATATGATTTCCGTTGCACCAATGTACATGTATGATTCAGTTTAATCTAATGCTTAAGATTTCTTTAAAAGGAATACACAAGTATCTCTATTCTGAATTCCTCAACTTCCTTTTCCTATTAATTTGAAATAAATGGAGGATTAATGACCATTTTGTAAAGGGTTTATTGGAAAGTTGTATCGAAAATACTCTGTAATGTACCTTGGTTGCATTCAAACATTTTGTGGCCATCAAACATGGCATTAATTATTATGTTTGCGCACTAGCTGTGGTCAGGGAATGGATTTCATCCTAGCTAAAAATCGGTTTTGGATAGAATTTTTGCAAATGTGAAACTGCGCTTTTATATAAATTCTATCCAAATTTGTCTTCAGCTAAAAAGATGAAATCCATTTCGTAAACACTGCTGTTATTGTGAATTCTAATGTCGCCGATGTCTAAATTTAATTAAAAAATGTTATTTCAGCGTTGTTGGATACGTTTTAATGAAGATTTTGTGCTTAACTGTCCTTGGGTTTTCTTTAAAAACAATCAGAATCTGTTTTCATCTTTAGATTTTTCCTGAAGTTGTCTTCATGAATACTTGAAAACGTTTCGTAACTAACCATGGCGAGACAAATGAAATTTTAAGTAACTCAAAAGAATCGTGACCACGTATCGTACGATGATTATCATATTTTAGAATACTTTAAAAAACATGTTGTTATTTAATGGGGAAACAAATATGAAACAGCTGATGGTTTTCACAGTGCATGCACAATACTGCTTACAAATGCTTGAGGCAGTTTTGCAATATTAGCATTTATAGTTAATTAGTAAATTATTGCTGTCTGATGAGTACCAAATTACAGCACAGTCGCCTGTTGAGGACGTGTAGATAGCGTGAAAACCTTGGCCGTGATTTATAGAATGGCTTTTTAAATTATTACAGTAGCAGCATGTTCTCAGACTACTGTATGGTTTCATGGGTCTTAAATTTAAGATGACATGTATTTCACATGAATAATTTACACAAATGAATGATCATAAAAAGTGTTAATCTGGGGTTAGTTTTAATCGACCATTAACGATTCTCAGTATACAGTTAATCCTTGATTAGCAAAGCCGGTGCCATTTTTACCTCTAACCAGCTAGCAACTTTGGCAATATTGCTATTATAAAAGTCAAAGTAAATGCTTTTGATTAACTGGTTGTTAAATACCCTTTTAATGATAACGGCCCATTAGTGCTGATCGGTATGGTGCTCAAGCATGTAGCAGTTCTGGTATAGGGATTTAAAGTATTTATTCTGAGCCCAAACTTATTTTCAGGGTTGCCAGTTTCTATAGTCAGGCAAAGTTAGGAAAAGATAGCCTTTTTGCTAGAAAAGTCAGGCAAATTAGCAATTTGGTCAGGGAAAAAAAATAAGGCTTTATACTATTGGCAATATTTATTTTTTTAAAAAAAAATCTTGAATCTAACATACTGTTGGGGAGTGTAATCGTAGAGATGAAATTTCTCTTGTGTAACAATTGAATTGTGTATTTGAAACGAAAATTGTGCTAGCCTTTGTACATTTTTTAAAATAATTAAAATTTTGTCAAGTTATTGAAATATGGTCAGGAAAAATATTTTTAGAAGTCAGGAAAAGTCAGGAAAAATTGCCATAATGGTAAGGCAAGACCAATCTGTAAAAAAACTGGCAACCCTGCATGTATTTTTGATAATTATTTTAATTGTTGTCATCATAATTGAAAAACTAGTAATAATTATAAATTATTAATTTCCGCTTTTTGACGTCAGGTGAAAATGGGTATCCTTTATTCTATTGACGCATTTGCGAACGTTTATTCCCAATGAACGTATAGTGATTATAAAAAAAACAATAAGGATAGTCCCACAACTAATTTGATCTTACCTGTACACCGTGCGCATGCGCGACGAGGGGTTAATTTTTATGACAATGACAAATTTAGCCAAGTACAACCAGATTAAAGTTGGAATTGCATTCTAAAATGTAACTTTCGCTAATTTCGTGCCAATCAATCAGATTAATATTGGCCGGAAACGCAGAACTCGCCCATGTTAGAGGATTTGTTTTTCTGGGTGATGGAATTATTTGTGGGACCATCGACAACTTTTGTTTGTTTCGGTAAAATTCCAGTCAGGCTCGCTGAACAAAAATGTTTTTTAAGAATGCGGTGGAATTTACAACTCACGGTTAAAGTCGAATAGAACACGGACTTTGTTCGAATCTTTATTGAATGATTTATAAAAAATAAAACTAGTCCAAAATCCATATTTCAGGCTCTTGTAGTATTATAGTACAACTGGTGTGTTTTTTGACTTTCGGTTTTGATATTAATAAAGTTCCAAGGTTCAAGATATTTGATTCCCATTGCTTCGTGGACTCGGGAATAATAGGTTGTTAGCACTTGATGGAAAACCTGAACTTGTAGTATGCAAATATCTCTAGCACACTGCTGTGCATACCTGATTAGATAGTAAAGTTCATTACACATTCTTGATGTGGACGGAGGAAAAATGTCTGCTGACCGGTTTCAAGAAACTTGGGGGCTAAATTTAGAGAACGAACCATTGTTGTGTCTATTTTAAGGAAATTGCATTTTGCGAGTATAGTTAATATATTGTAAAACGATTGCCTCAATTTTCTAAGCGTGGCACCTGGCAAACAGCAGTTTTATAACAAACATTTGTGCTATTTTTGTCTGACATTTGTCATTAGCATTGTTCCAATACATGATTACCAATATCAGGTGGTGGCTATGTCTGATCACGGAATATTTCTCTCCCTATTCGAGCAGAATTTATTCAAATGTGGTTTGACGAAATCAATTCAGTGACACGTGTACATAAATCCTATCCAAATAAGCTTTCAGCCTGGATGAAATTTGTTCCGTGACCACAAATGATGGATGTAAACTGGGATAGTCTGTTGTAACATTCTTGGACTTCCTATGTGGCTTTTTGCACTTTAAATACAATTTGCTTAAACGATGGTCTGATTTTTTTGTTTGTAAAAATCAACATGACGATTATGCAACCCCAAATTATCGTAATAACAACATGCCGGTAGTAATTTCTTTTGAAATTATGCAAGCATAATTAATTCATTTAGGGAAAATAAAAAAATATTTGAGGATTTGTATTTTGGTTGTGGAGATTGCATGGCAGGCGCTACACACACGCACAATGTTTAATTTGGACGCAAATGTAAACAACGTTACTTAATAATTGTAATTAGCAGACATTTGGGCGAGTTAACACTACTAGGTCATTTGGCTAAACTTGACTTTGGCGCGTTCTATTTATAGTATGCTTTAAAGTCACGAACAAAAGAGGTTGGGGGATTTAAAAAGTTAACCGGAGCGTTGAAATTGGTTTATTTTTAAATGTTTGTGGCGAATTAGTTGAAACGTCATTTTCGCCACGAGTTCAACATCACATAGGGTTGTCATGATCAGTTCGCGCTTGAAATCGAACGAAAACAATGTGTTTTTTTTTTCAATTTAGCCAAAACGTTTGGTGTTTCACAGACTTAATTTCACCATAAGTTAACGCAATCATCACTAAGCAGGAATTTGTTTGCGTGCCATGTTTTTACCCACTTGAAAATCTTGGGATGCATAAAGCTAAAGATTCGGTGATGAGGAAAAACAAACTGCCGCGTGTTTTGTTTTTGGCTTTCCAAAAGGGACGCACGCTTCTTTTTGGTTACCTACGTCAGTACGCGAGGGGTGAGGTCATACCCCTGTGTGCTACGTATGCTGCTTCTGCTGCTGTTGGCATCACGCCACTTTTTTTTAGCCAATCAGGGCGAGTGTTTCATAGTCCGATCCGCTCGCCTCTTTAAATAAGGCACGCATACCCGCCTTTCGACTCATAAACAAAACAGACGTTTCACGGGCAACTTGTTCGTGATCACTACAGTGTCTAGAAGGATAACAAGATTTTTTGATTGGCTTTTGCCGGAACTTTGATCAGCTACTTTTGCACATTCGAAGGAATCGGCGGATTTGTTTTTTGATATATCGTCTCGCGTGTTTCGAATCACCAGTTGAATCCAAATGAAGGTCGAAGTGCCTGTTGACGTGAAAAATCAAACTGCCCGGCTTGGAGTAAGTCATCATGTTTTATCATATTGGGATGGGTTGGGTCCGAAGACTTGTTAATAGACCATGAATATCAATGGGGGAACTGTCCATTATGGACTCATAGACACATTGACAGAATTTTTCATTGTACTGGTCGTTTGTCCTTTAGTTTTCAATAAACCTAGTAAACTAAGAATTACTTAAATTGGGGTTAATGGTTTGGGAATCCACTTCCACACATTTCCTGGTAGATTCTCTAAAAAATCGGCTTCAACTTGAATGTAGCTTAGAATCTCTACTAAACAAAGGGACCATGGATCTTGAGAAGTGTATTTTTGTTCTGATTGACAACATTTTAAAGTTTTGGTGGAGTCTGCTATTCATTTTCTGAAGTCTAGTCTAAAAAAAATGTATGGAATTAATTTCCGTAAACCCTGTTTTCAAGCATTTTCTTTAAAATTCCATCCTTATTTGGAGTCTGAGCTAAATAAAGTGACCCATCTTGACGAATCTATTTCTGTACTGATTGACAAATTTTAAAAAAACTGGTGAAGTCTGCCGTTTGTCATTTGAAGTCTAGAACAAAAATTTAAGTTTACTAAAAGCGATGCTTCTACATAAAAAGCGTCGGTGACTAATTCACGCTAATTGTTTATCGCCTGTCTTATCAAGGAAACGTACGTCTAGTTAAACTTAATTTTTGTAATTCTTGGGATTTTCCCCTTATTTTCCCTCACTCAGTCGTTTCCCAAGGTGTGAATGCGGATATTTTGGCGCTTGATGACGCGTCCTCACGCCCATGCGTCGCCTATTGGCTAATCCCTTATTGGGAAAGTGAGTCACGCGTTCGTGCTGTAGTCTGAGGCGCATGCGCACCAGGTTTCGGTGTCACGCCACTGACATTTTTTTGGGAAGTCCACGTTGCAAAGCGGTTGTTTTCGTATGCTCGAATGCTTTTTCCAGCCAGGTTTTTTGGGCGTTGAACCGTGCAACTTGTATTTGCGAACGTGGCCGCTTGCCTGATGAGGGGAAATGTAGTATTTGAACGTGGAAAAGGCGATGGCGTGATACTGGGTCGACACAGATTGCAATTCAAATTGATGGGGTGATGCGGTTGAAACAATGCCATTGGCTGGCGCTTACACATGTACAAATACCTGAATAAAATTGCTCTGGAAACCAAATGTGGAAACCTTGGCAATTTGCAAACACTTGTTTCCTTTGATTGCGACCCTTGACGCTAGTTTTATAAGATAGTTGCCCAGGAAACTGATTTTTACTATCCTGCATTTGTTATAAAAAATGAAAATGTCACGTACTGGGGATAAAATATTGATATCCAGAATTTCATATTTCCCCTCTAAAATGTGTTTTAGATGTTGATTAGAGATGTTGATGCTTGGGGTCCTTTGTAGAATTAGTATCTATTAAAAATGTTAGCCCAGGAAACTAATTGACTACCCTGCAGTTGTTATAAAAATGAAGATGACATGATGTACTGGGGTTAAAATATTGATATCAAGAATTTTTTATTTCCCCTCTAAATGTGTTTTATTAAAACGTATAAATATTTTAAATGGTCCATCAAAATTTAAAGCTTGGATACTTTGTAGAATACCCTAGTATCTATTAAAAATGTTACACGTATCTTTAAATAAAGGCTTGATGTTTGTTTGAAATGTCTACGAATTATATAGATCTTAATAAAATGTTTTAATTTTAAACTCTTTAAAATCTAGCAACTGTCAGATTTCCAATAATTTGGCAATAAAGCTATGTATTCAAATTCTGTAATGGCTTGGTGATATTGCGGATTTCTAACCTGTGTATACTTTTATCTTTTACAGAGCTTTGATGATGTAAGGGTATCGCGAATTTGTAAAGATGGAAAATATATCAAGTATACCTATGAAGATTGCCGGACTTTGTACGATGTGTTTCGTCGAGGAGCCCGTATTAGTGGTAATTATTGTTTTCATGTTATTTGTACATTCTCTGTCAGTTTAAATATTGACAGTTAAGTCTTAAGTATGATGAAACTTGTAGGTTTTTTTTTTTGTGGCTAAAATTAATAAAAAATAACTTTCTGGCAAGTAAAATAACCTTAGTTTTTTGGGATGTACAACACACCCGATCGTTTAGTAACTTTATCCTTGCTTCTATATAACTTTGACTTAAGAATGTAGGCCAGCTTGCAGTTTCTCATATTCTGTTATATCTCGGCCATTTTTTTTCCGTTGTTGGTGGATTAGTAACCCCAATTACTTTGAAAATAGGAAAGTCGGGCTGACGACATGCCAGGATAAGCTTATTTTTACCCTTCAAAAATTTCATAATGATCGCAAATATCAGTGTGAACTGGTCTTAACTTGTACACTTGGGTTTATTATTTTAATGAGTGACTGTTAAATTCTGTGATGAATTTGTAATTTCCAAATAGGGTTTTTAGAGTTGGTGCAACATTGTTGATGTCGAATAGCTTGCTCTCTAGATTGTGACTATTAAATTTTAAATTTCGATTAATATGCTAATTGCTATTAAGCCTTGCTCAATTTCTTCAAAATTTGTTAGGTCAGGCATGTTCTGAGGACATTTCTAGTTTTAAAGTACATGTAGAAATAAAAATGAAATTTAGCTGTTGCTTGTAAAGTTTTGACAGAAGTATTTAATTGAATTCTTGATTTCAGGTGATAAAAATTGTTTTGGATGGAGAGATGGAAAAGACAGCCCATACCAGTGGATTTCATACAATCAGGTAGGTTTTATAACACTTTAAATGAGCTTTGTAGATTTCATTTTAGAAGACGTTTTGTTTTTAGGAACTTATAACAGGTGTAAAATTATTTCAAAGCTTTTGGGAAGCCCGTATTGGGCTTAATTTAAGGAACAGCTTGTAATATTTTTCCGTTTTATTTCAGTCACAACAACGAATCAAAAACATGGGTTCTGGATTAATGGAAAAGGGCCTGAAAGCAAACCCAAAAACCTACGTTGGCATCTATGCTCTGAATTCTCCAGAATGGGTCATTACAGAACATGCTTGCTACACGTACTCCATGGTTATAATTCCCTTGTACGATACCTTGGGACCTGAAGCTTGTGCATACATCATTGATCAAGGTAGGTTATGAACGATTCTCAAATTCTGCTGTCAGTGGTTCTCCTTTCCTTGTAATTAATTTACCTTGTCTTTTATTCTTCAGCTGAAATGTCTACAGTGATCTGTGACAGGGATGACAAGATCAACTTCCTGTTGGGCAAAGCAGAATTGACCCCCACTCTTAGATGCATCATTCACATTAAACCAGTGTCTGCCGATACGATTAAGAAAGCTAAAGATCACAATATTGAACTAATCTCAATGGAGGAAGTGGAGAGACTCGGGGAGGCTAACCCTCATGAGCCTGTGGTAAGTTTAGATCTAGAGGTTTTAATTTTCTTTCGTGGCCATTTTCAGATGTTTTAATCTTTTCCTTTCCTCGTTCTAGCCCCCAAAACCTAGCGATCTTTCTACCATCTGCTATACCAGTGGGACAACTGGAAATCCAAAAGGAGTTATGTTGACACACGAAAATGTTGTAGCTTGTGTTTCTGCTGTCGGCTTGCAACTTGCAGAGCACAGACCATTGGCAGATGATGTCATGATATCGTTCTTGCCTTTGGCACACATGCTGGAGAGATGTTGCGAGGTATTTTTCGCTCTGCATAACTTTACGCTTTCTGGTCAATGATTTGGATTTTTAGCAACATTATTCTGAAAACTTGCTTCATATGCAGGCTTATAATCCTGTTAATGATTGTCCAGAAAGAGTTGAAATTAACTGAAACAATGCGTTTGCCCAGTTTCTCATTCTGGATTTTTTGCTTTTGTAGGTTGCTCTTATGATGGAAGGTGGCAGTATTGGCTTCTTCCAAGGTGATATCAGGCTACTCATGGATGACATGCAGGCTTTGAAGCCAACTGTGACCCCAGCTGTCCCCAGACTTCTCAACAGGATATACGACAAGGTTAAGGGCTCTACCGACTCTAGTTTCATCAAAAGGAATCTCTTGAATTTTGCTCTCAAGTCGAAGGAAGCTGAAATTAGCAAGTAAGCAGCTTTGATCCGCTTCAATCCTTATCTGTCTGCGTCTGCAGTCTTGTACGCATTTCTAATAAAATGCTTACATTCTAGGTGCATCATTAGAAACAACAGCGTTTGGGATAAATTGGTGTTCAAGAAGGTCCAAGACGGAATGGGCGGCAGAGTTCGTTTGCTTGTGGTTGGCTCTGCTCCTTTGTCTGGCAATGTTCTCACTTTTATGCGATGCGCCCTTGGATGTCTGGTAAGCAGAAGCTTGAGCTCGACTGGTAGTTGTGTTACTCCTAAGTAAATTGATAAGAGTATTAAACTAACAGAACTTTCTCTATAGGTAATTGAAGGTTATGGTCAAACTGAGTGTGTTGCACCTTGCACCCTGACTGTCCAAGGCGATTGCCAGCCAGAACATGTCGGACCACCATTGCCCTGCTGTGGAATTAAGCTTGTTGATGTACCAGAAATGGAATATTTTGCTTCTGATGGCAAAGGTGAAGTTTGCGTTAAGGGCTTTAACGTGTTCCGAGGCTATTTCAAAGATCCGGTCAAAACAAAGGAAACCCTGGATGAGGATGGTTGGCTGCATACTGGAGATATTGGAATGTGGCTATCGGTTAGTAGAACTTTGCTTGTATTTTTAAGTTGTTTACATGAGGAGTTGCTTCGGTATTTCATTGACTTAAACATTCTGACCAAATTTGTCTCTTCTGTTTCAGAATGGTACACTCAGGATTGTTGATAGAAAGAAGCATATCTTCAAATTGGCCCAGGGAGAATATATTGCTCCAGAGAAGATAGAAAATATTTATATCAGAGGTTCACTCGTCTCTCAAATATTTGTCCATGGGGAAAGCTTAAAGGTAAATGACACGGAAATTTTCCAGTTCGTTGCCCAGTTTTATCCTGCGGTGTCTAATGTTCAATTTCTCTGCTCAGTCTTGCCTAGTTGCTGTCGTGGTACCAGATCCAGAGGCCCTCAAGAAGTGGGCACAGAATACGGGTCTACATGGAAACTATGCCGAACTTTGCTCCAATTCTCTACTGAAGAAGGCTATCCTCGACGACCTGACGTCGTTGGGCAAAAAGTCCGGACTAAAGTCCTTTGAACAAGTGAAAGATATCTACGTCACGTCGGAAGGTTTCACGGTAGAAAACAATCTTCTAACGCCTACGTTAAAAACAAAACGTCCAGAACTGAAGAAATACTTCACACCTCAAATCGAATCTATGTACAGAGTGTTAGCATGATCGCATTGAGCACTTGTAACAAAGGGCATAGGTTAACTCTGGGGTTGCATCCCGGATGCTGAAAAGCAAGATACGCGCTACAGTAATTCCGTTAGTTTTTGTAAACACTGTGCTAAAGTTTTATTTTTTCCCAGTTGAGATTAATTTGCTGGTGTTCAATTTTGACTTCTGGTAGAATCAATTCTTTGGTTTTAAGCCAAAATAACTTTTGTAATTAGACATGACATGCGTGAATTGCATCTAAAAAAAACTAATTGCACAGAATTTTGCATACTTTGGAACGAGTAGTGCATAGTTTCGTTTTCACGACAGAATCTTCACCTCGATGAAATGATTTACATTGATGACATTCCTTGTCTTAGCACATTTCGTGAATTTTCTATCTGAAAGCATTTATTAACAGTACTTAAAGCTTTCCAAAGGAGAGCTTTGTTGTAAAGATTTTGTAAATATTTTTCTCTGCTGGCTGTACTACTGCTTCGTGCTAATGTGTCGTTAAAAAGGGGGGTTCTAAATAATATTTTTAATGTTAGTTTTTGCTGAGTTAATCATTGTAAATTTGGTGAGACCGTTATGGTACTCGGTAATGCTTAAGTCAAGTTCTGATTTCTGTTGCATATCTGCAATGCCCATGGGAGCAAATTAGTTATTTCTTGTATAAAACTAGTCACTTCCCTAATATTCACCAGTTTTAATATTTCTTAGTATCAATTCAATGTGTATATTTATTCTGAATACTACTTGACAGTATTTTCTTTTGTAAATTGCATTTGTGGAGCTTTTGAGGGGTTGGGTAAATGGGATTTGTAGCATCATTGCCAATATGTCCAGGATTCATCATCCACACGTGCAATTGTCCCTGATTGTGTGTAATAAATCTTAACTTGATATAATTTATGAAAATGGTATTGTTGTTTTTATTTTGGTATATGCTCAATTGTTGAATTGGAACTAACTTGAGATAGTTACCACTTCTCAAAGCATCTTCTTGTATTTTGCCATTGGGCTTTTCTCTGTACAGTAGAACTGCGTAATGTTATTCAAGGCACCAGAATTTTTTAACTAAGTATGAAAACTTATTAAACGGGCAAGCTTGCATTGAAGTTGTGCTTTAGAGAACATAACATAAGACACCTAGATCAGTTTTAATTTAAGTTTTAAAAAAGAAGTTTGGAATCCACTGAGTTTACTTAGTTAAGATAGCTATATAGCAGGCTTGTATCAAATAACAAACTTTGGGCTCATGGAATTTTTAATCGTTCTAAAAAAATAAATCTGAATACACCACTTTGTTTATCTGATGCTTTTCAGTGCCATAATTTTTGAATTACTATAATTAATGTCATAAACATATGTTATTTGAAAACCAGACTTGAGTGGGGAAAGTTGGGGTGATCCAAACTTCATTTTTTTTCGGTATTTTCTTGTTTTTTAACTCATAAAATAGGGACCTTAATGTTTTTGGTTAAAGCATATATATGGCTCTATAATTTTTGTTCTCTTGGTATATACATATATGCCTTGAAAATCGCCCTGAACGAAAGTTACCCCACATGACCTTTCTGAGAGAAATCGATGAGAATATCCCTACACCAGTTAATGAGAGAGAGAAAAATATCATATTCGGAAAGAGCAGGGTTAATTTTGTTTGTTCTGGACAATTTCGGTTTGTATTAATGAGCACTTTTCAGAATTCTTCCAATAAAACTTCAAAAACTGGCCCGAATTATCCACACTTTACTGCTCAAGGAAGATGTTATTCGAACAAAATTTTATGTTATTTAATGAAATCGTAAGCCGGGTCTCCACCAAGACGTACATGTACGTATAAACACGTTTTTACAAACATGCAAAAAAGTTTGCCCTCCGGGTTTGTTTCAGCCGTTATTTTTTAAATATATGTACATATCAAAATTGTACAGCTATTAAGGTGTAAAATTTTGGTATTTACATAATTGTGGCTGAAACAAACCCGGAGAGCAAACGTTTTTGCATATGTTTGTAAATACATGCATGTACTTCTTGGTGGAGACCCGGCGTTAATGGATAAGTGTTTTATTTATTGCATTGTCACAATAATGAAATTTTAAGCTTTAAATTATTGACATTTCTTTCATCTTTGCTCACAAGAATGTTTCTTTAAACTTAATTATGAATAACATGTTTGTTACGTAATCTTTGGTGAATACAAGTTTTTGTTCATTACCATAGTACATTGAAATTTATGTAATTGAAAAGTTGAATTTACAACAAAACTTTTTATTCAGTAAACTTTGACCGCATTTTTGTTTTAAAAACTGGAATACCATATTAAACCATTACCAAATTTCATCCTATCAAAGGCTATGAGGAGACGCCATACATCTGATCTGTTTGTTTATTTGGTTGATTTTTAACGTTGGCCTATTTCTCCAACACGAGGGCTAAACACCAACGCCAGGGGATGGGCCTTCAACATTACCTGGAAATTTAGCCTACAAGGGGGGACTTCCACCCCCTCTCGAGGGGTCTTTAACGTGCAAGAATCAACACGGGACATCGGTTTAAACTCTCATCCGAAAGAGTCGCCACTTTGGGAATTTCTCCCATCCGTAAAATTCCCACCAACCTCGACCTGGGAGTGAACCCAGCATTTAGGATCAAGAGGCAAGCACGTAACCTACTCGACTGCTGGCGTCGGCGCCATACATCTGTCGTAATGGCAATAACTGAAGAAAATCCAAGAGTAGATTAAGACATACGGAAAACGTTCATTTTTCATCTATAAATAGCTTAACCCTCACACCTGCGGTAAGTCGAATAAGATATAAACATTAATCTACATTTTATTTGAATTGCACGAAACAACGATAAATCAAATTAACAAAGTTTTACCAAGAAAGATTATTATTATGTACACTTCGCTCAATTCAAATCCAAATATAGGCGTTTAATTTGTGACAAACATTTCAAGATGAATTTATTAAGCCGGGTCTCCGGTACATGTACGTATAAACACATATGCAAAAAAGTTTGCCCCCGGGTTAATTTCAGCCGACATTTTTTAAATATACTTTGTAAATTTATGTAAATATCAAAATTGTACAGCTATTAAAGACATTTAACAGGTGTAAAATTTTGATATTTACATATATTTACAA
>JAQGBW010000301.1:0-48230 GCA_034698625.1 Julus scanicus | reverse complement strand
GGGGTGTCGTGAGGGGGGGAGGGGGGTGACACCATGAGTTACCGCACTGGGTGACACCAACCCTAGTGCCGCCACTGGTATATTGCCTTCGTTAATAAGCGTTCATCACATGAATATTTATTTGAAATTAAGCGACTGGAGGCACTTTCAGATGAGTATTGCTATTCTTTCTGGTTATAAATCTTGAAAACCATTATCAAATTTGACTATTATTTAAAGGATGTAATGTGTGATCATATGCATACTGGTGCATACGTTTGTAATTGGATAAATACACGTTAAAATGATGACGAACAATCCCAATACCCCGAAGGATATTAAATTATTCAATTTTTTACAATCTGTCCAACAAGTTTTCAAAAAAAAAACTTTTTTATTAATATTTTCCAATACTTTTTTTATAAAGTTTAAAGAGTATTCGCAACTCTAAACGACTATTTAGTGTCTTCATACTTAATAAAAAAAATTAAAGCAAGTAATAATATTGACAATGGCAAAATATATTAGAGATAATTCAGTAAATTAAAAATAGGGTCCTTTAAAAAATGTTAGTTTCACTTGGAATATAAAGGAAAACAACACTTATATTCAATCTTTCAATCAAGTGTTGTTAATGCTTGCAATATATTCCTGACACTTGCAAAATACCTTTAGAAATGTTTGTAAATTAAAAATGGGGTCCTTTAAAAAATGTTAGCTTTACTTTTAATTTAAAGGGCATGATTTTTTTCTACTCGTGCTGTATTTTGGATTTCAAAAAAATTATGTAATCATACATGGAATTTCTCACGACTAGTTAGAGCGCAAATGTACCGCAGGCAACTTTGAGACGAATAGGAGGAAAATATACGAGATTTGAGAAAAATCCATACTTTTAATTTTATAGCTAGTATATATAATTACGCATGTAATATTAAGGGCAGGACAAGATTGCAGGTTATATCACGTTGGGTTCGCGTGCCCAACCATCATAACCTAAGTAAGCCCAAAGCATTAAGAATAATTAGATCATTTGGCTAACAATTAAGATTGTGAATGAGACTGCTGCCAATCCTCAATGCACATTTTTTTGTTAATCTAATAGGTTTTTATAAATAAATTGAAATTATTTTTAAAGATTTTTTTAGTTTAAGGTGTTATATAACCTTATCCCTTTCAATGGGTGAAATTTTAAAACAATTACAGCCAAACAAAAAAAGATTAAATAAAAATAAAAATTGTTTAAGGCGAGGCTAAAGCCTATACCTGCCATATATTTTTTTCAAACACCGATTTGGGCAAAGATAGAGCAATTTTTTTTAAAAAAATGTTTTTCAAAATGTGTGTAATTCATTATTTTGATTTGAGGGGGCAGCACGTACGTGTCTAACGATTTATCAGTGAAAGTTAAAAAATCCATTTATTTTAGGCTTTTTACTGAAAATATTCAGATAATACCTTTTCTACATGGTAGTTCATACTCTACCTAATAATAAATTGCGGAAATATATTATGAAATTTGTGTATTCTTTCGAATTCTGTGTTTGAAAAAATACATGGCAGGTATAGGGCTTAGATTTGGTTTGTGCACCGCCTTAAAATAGCTTGATAAATCAGCTTGTGTGTCATTTGCACATTCTGCCAACAGGTGACAGCATGAGAATGCAAATTAACGGACATTTTTCAAAATTGTTTATTAATTTAAAAAATCTACCATTTCAATGTGAAAAACGACAAAGTAATACCATTGCTGATTTATCAAGCTATTTTAAACAATTTTTATTTAATCTCGTTTAGTTTGGCTATGATTGTGTTTTAAAATTTCACCTATTGAAATACATAGGGTTGTAACCTGGTTGTGATCCCCTTAAAAAATGCAATTTCTATGCGTTAAAAGTGAGATTTTTCTGAAGTAAAAATGCACCTTTTAAGTAAAAGTGCGATTTTTAAATAAAAATGCAATTTTTCTGCATTAAAAGTGAAATTTTTTTTGTTTCAGAAATGAAATGTTTCTTCATTAAAAGTGAGGTTTTTAGGTAAAAACGCAATTTTTCTGCATTAAGTACGATTTTTCTACTCTAGAAATGAAATTATTCTGAAAGGTCACCTGGGTCAATTCTCGGGTCGGTCAGGCCTTGCATAATATCCAAAATAATCCGCCCCAAGATTCTGGGCCCTATCCCCAAAAAATGCGATGACATATACGGCCTTGTCTTGTCAAATGAAATAAAAACTTCTCTTGTTGATATGCCCTAGCAAAATAACGAAGAACATGACATACCGTAAAAGATGTCTATAAACAAATCCTAGTTGTTGGAGATGTTTTCTCAGACATTTTGGATAATTAAGTCGAATAAATTCCAGATTATTGCAAATTAAGCAAAAAGATCCTGACACTGTTTCTCGAATTTCTTGCGATTACATCCGATCTCAAGATATAATAAAATAGGTGAAACCAAACTGTAAAACTTTACGAGGATGCTCACCTTCAGTACATACTCGTACGGTTAAAAATGCAGAAATATTTGCAAACAAAAAAAAATAAGTGAAAGCTGACAAAAAAACCGAGGAGTGGCGGACGACGTTGACCTTTGCAGCTACGAGCACAGTAGGCCGAAACCAAAAACTAACCTTGCTCTCATGGACAACCCCCAAATGAAAGTGCAATTACTGGTCGACTTACCTGAATAATTTAAAATTCAGTAAACATGACGATGCAACAGGATTTCGTATGGTCAAAATTGTGGGCCGAATCTGTCGTAAATAATCTTGCCTCTCCTGAGGGTAAAAAAACAACACATTTTCATAAAGAAAACTTGTTTCCATAACATATGCCAGAATAACCAGTCTGCAAGCCCCTCAGGAAATCTGAAAAAAAAATGAAAGAAAATTGTAACAAACAAATTTTTTTAAAAAGGTAGATTTATAAACATGTAGGGAGTGAAGCCTCCATGCTGCATATTTGTGAGCCGCTAATCTCAAAACCAATATTCGTCAATTTTTTCTAAAAAAAAATGCTCCGATATTCTTCCAAAAACATCAAGGATCAATAAAATTCACCCATATCCCATTGTCAAGAAGTGTATTTACAGAAGTACATATAGAAATATGTGACAAGGGTCACTATCGTTGTGTAACTGCTTAATTGATTAAATACCATTTTGGCGCCTAATGCATTATACTGTGATCAATTATGACAAGGGTCACCATTGTTGCATAATTGCTCACCAATTTGTGACATGTAAACAAGTTTCGTGTGAGCTCCACACGTGACGCAAGAAGCCCAGAAGCAAAATTGATTTTGGGGCCTGCTGCTAAACTTTCACCCTACTCGTAAATCGGAATCGAGATGTAGGCTACTCGATCAAGAGTTAAAAAAAAATACGGAACTGTCGTCCCATGAGGAGGCCCCTCAGACCTGAGGGCCCCAAGTATTGCTTGCTTTTACTTCCCAATAACTATATCCGGCTGGAGATAATATTATTCTATCTACCAACTTTGAAAAGACCTGCGTACAGTTAATACAGCGCATAATTTAGCACACATGTAAAATACATTGAAGCTTACCGTAAAAATCCTTCCTTCTTCTTTAATATATGCCAATAGTGAATAACTGGCCGGAGGAGTAAGTCGCCCGCTTTTGAAAATACAAAAAAAAAACAATTAGGTGATAAATGATGGCCGATAACATAAATTACCAATTCGTTATAAAAATGAATTTGAATGTGTTATTTTACCTTTTAAGATCAGTGGCGTAAGTAGGATGTAGCACGTGCCTTTCGCGCCATATTTAGGAATGCTAACATTTTACTTGTTTTTTTTTCAATCTTATTAATCACCTGACAAACTAAACCTCTTGCATCTTTTCCCCTTTAATGACTGAAATACTATCAAATGGCCGAGAACATTACTCCACTAAATAATGCAGGAAAAATCTAAACAGAAGGTAGAAGAAAATTTCTGAAAAAAAAGTAGACCATAAACAATGACTTCCTAGAATATTTTCTGTAAGTTTTTTGGAAATGCTAAAAACAAAGTACAATTGATTGCTAACAACGAATTCTCGTCAAATTTTTGGTACAGCGAGAACTTTCGAACAATTTTGGTCCGGATGAGAATTCTAACTTATATAAATAGTTATAAGATATAGTATTTTGTTCATTAAATTATTAGAAAGAAATTCAAAATTCAACCCTTGCATCATTAAATTATTTCATTTCACGGTGAACTGCAATAAATAGTATCAATGTCATGTATTAATGCGCTCTTAAAGATTTGCAAATCAAATGTCTATAATTAGTCGTTACAGACTTGGGGCACAATTCTAAAACATGTTTAGATTAAATCTTACACACGCAGTAAATAAATAAAAAATCTATACATGGATCTATTGACCTTCCAAGTGATAATTAGATATTCACCATGAAACAATGTAAGCGTACATTAGGATTTTTTTTTCTATAAGATTGTTATAGTTTCCGTGAAATGTACCCTCCGGGGGTAATTTTGCTTCGCTGCCCAAATGCAAATGAATGTGATTATATAAGTGCCATTTTTTAAATAGTATTAATTGCCGATCACTGGCTGCTGAAAATGCCCTAAGTTAAATAGCGACAGAGGCGTACAAATAATTTATACAGATCTTTTTTTAATGTTAAGAAACATTAGGCAGAATTTCACCGGCATGTGCACTAGTCATGACAGACTAGTACCATGATTGAGATATGGTTAAACTACGGCATTTTTTGTCCTCTGGATAAATGTAAATGACGAAACTCCCGTTCATCTCGAAAGTATTTCAAACATTTTTTCATCAACAACCTTGAAAATAAAGTGCTATATATCTCTCTTAAATGCAATACAACTTTTTAAACATAATAAAAAGTTTATATTACATTAACAAAATATGAATTTTGGATTGGCATTTGCAAGAAAAAAAAATATTTGCATCCTTGAAGTAAAACAAATTAAAACCCTTTGATTCACCTGTTGAGTTCCAAAAGCTAATAAAATATTTTTTTGTTTAAGAGATCAAAATTTGGAAGAGAAAGTTTTTGTTAACTTCACAAGTCTTTTCAATAAAATAGCAGGTAGATTAAACACTTTTCGAGATGAGAGGAAAATTTAGCAATTCAAATTTATCAATTTGACAAAAATATGTTCTTTTTTCACGTTAAAAATACTTCAATTGCAAAAATGATAAAGGAAAAAATCCATCTATGACGTCATGTGTATAAGTGGTGGGGCACCAATTTCTGAAAATGGGCAAAAAGGACCTAGGTTTTTAACGTATCTTTCAGTAATAAAACTATCTAAAAGATACGTATTTTTTCCGTAACGCAATCTCTTTCACCGGTAAGCAATTCCGGAAAACTTCACGTTTTACGAGCTCTTAGTTCGTAGAATGGTGTCATTTTAAATAATCATCATCTTAATTCCAATTTCTTACGTAACGTCTCTCCGATATAATAAAACTGAGAATTACCCAGATTTTCTAATTAACGTTTAATGACCGGAGGCAGTCTCGTAAGCAATTTTAATTAATCATTTAAATTTAAATTTACAAAAACATAAGTTACGACTCTCCCAACCCAGCCATTGTGCCAACTTAACTGCATGACGTCGTTTATGGATGGCTTCTTTCTCAAGTGGAATGGCGATCTTTGAATGGTCTTCAAAGTTTGCTGGGTCCCTTTGCCACCATTGAAGTTTCCAGTCATTCAGACTTCAATTTCTTCGCCAAATTCTCGCCCAACTTATCCATAAATTCAAACGTCTCCAAATAGTCTGATCTCTTCACCCTAAAACAAGCAAGTGGATTTTGAGGATTTAAAACAAACAAATGACAGACATGTACTTATGGACCTCGACAAATTCAAATAAATTGGCTCACCCATTCGTTCCTTTTATGCAAATAGCCAAATCCTTAGTCATGAACCCAGACTCGATGGTTTCTATGCAGACTGCTTCCAGGGTCTCTGCAAAATGGAGTAGGGCCTTGTTGTCATCCAGCTTGGCCCGATGCATCAAGCCCCTCGTCCATGCAAAAATTGACGCTGGAAAATTAACATTTCTATAATATGCGCTTAAAATCATCATATATATATATATATGTTAAACACCCATCTTATGTTGGAATTTCCCTTCGAGGTCAGGAAATTTCCGTTAATCAGAAAAATCTGATGAGACGGGTGATTGGAAACTTAAAGACAAATTTTCTGGACACTTATAAATTAAGGACGTCTATGATGGGGAGGTTTGGGCTAAAATGGACACCATGTGGACAGGGAGTGGGGGGTCAATTTTTGAAGAAATTTCGCTGATGACGTCCTTTTTTAATTCCCCCTTAGTGCCATGTAGTAAAAATAAGGGCTCCTCAAAATTCAAGGAAAATGCATACAACAACATTTTGAAATCCGAATTAATCATTTTTATATTTAATCAAATGACGGGAATTTTTTCCCATCTAAAGGTGAATGAAGGTTATAAATTAAGGTCAAGAATTTTTTTTTTTAAATAATTACTCTTATATATATATATATATATTAATGGGTTTACATACCAATTGGGTTGGTTGACGTTTCTTTTCCCTGTTGATAAAAGCGATAATGCCTAGAGGATATTTCAAAATTAATTGTGGAACAAAAAATCTTCCACAAGGAAAATTGCAACAAAATTCAAATTAGGATCCTATTTGAGCAACATTAAAAATAGAATATGCAATGAACATGTTTGACTCGTAATTAATAGTAACCACTTAGTAACAAAGTAACATGCTTAAGTGTAAATTAAACATGACTATCTTGACATAGAATTAAGGAGTGTTATCCCCAGGCAGATATCAAAAGCGAAAGGACCAAATTTGAAAAAAAAAAATTGCTTGTAATTTAATTCTAACAGGATTGTAGAACGCAGATGTTTTCAAGATGCATATTTTTTATGTTCTGGTTCGTAAATAATTTCAACTTTTTTTATACTTAGCTAACTGAAATGCTAACTAGTGTATCCAAAATTTACCTTAAGGCCACACCACACATGGAATATTTGGCGAGTACCGAGTATCTACTCGCCGATTTCCTTTTAGTGTGTATTGAGTACTCGTATACTCGCACAATGTTGCCTAATTATGAAATATTGTGTTTGCCTAGTCTATCGCTCAACAAAACATATCTCTACAATTGTCGCTGTATAAATACTAAAACGGCACGAGTCTTAGACATACGTTCAGATCATTTAAAAGCATTTTTATTAACATCTTCACTAACCGTGTCACGGTACCGTGTGCTGCTTCTGCTTCCACCGTTTTCCCGTCAGGACAAATGAGCACGCTGGTCATCAAACCCAACGAGCCATAACCTAAAAATGGCCAACGAGATAAAATCAGATAAACCATTTGTAAATTGTTCGATATCATTCCGCCCATTCCTTACCTTGAGCAACCGAATCAGATTGCACGTCGCCATCATAGTTTTTACACGCCCACACAAAGCCACCCTCGGACTTCATGGCTTGCGCAACCATGTCATCAATGAGGCGATGTTCGTACCAGATCCCTTTGGATTCATACTTGCTCTTGTATTGCCTAAGAAGAACATTGTATTTTCAATAAACGGCAAGTCTGATATAATTCTTGTCATACATTTCTAGAAAACTGACAAGTTGTTCGCGAGATTGAATGCAGAATTGAAGATAAAGAAATAATTTGGAGAATATATGAATACCGATAAATATGACTAAATAGCAGTGTACTTACGTATCATAAATGTCCTGAAAGATGTCCTTAAATCTGCCATCATACTTCTTAAGAATGGTGTTTTTCGTGCTGCAAATATCAATAAAACAACAAATTAAAGATAAAAAACTGCAACTCCATTTAAATGTCTCTGGGTTCTGGAATAACATTACCTCAGATATAAAGGCAGGCCCTTATCCAGAGCAAAGTTGAGTGAACAGTGAGCAAATTCCGTAATGGACTACATGTGACAGGAAAAAAATTTAATTTAAAGATCAAAATAAAACACCCGTAATGCACACTCGCAAATAGTTACCTCGTCTGTGTTGAACATTCCCAAAGCCACACCAGCTCCATCGTATTCGTTCACAACGTGGACGATGGGTTCGCTACCGTCCTTTGGTGTGAAAATCATTTTCAGAGTACCGGCCCCAGGTACAACAAAGTCTGTTGCTTTATACTAAAAATGGATTTTGGCACCATTAACGTACGGATAACTTTCAATAAATAACTTACAGATTTTTGTTAAAAAAAAAAAAAGTTACCTGGTCAGCATGAGCGTGACGACCAATAATTATGGGTTTGGTCCACCCTGAAACTAGCCTCGGAATGTTATTGCAAATAATTGCTTCTCTAAACACGGTTCCGCCAAGAATGTTTCGTATCGTGCCGTTAGGGGACTTCCACATTTTTTTCAACTTAAATTCTAGAACAAAATCGTCCCAATGTTAAAAATTTTAGTATCTTGCAACATTAAAATGTCATCGAAGAAATATTAAACCTCGAATGGCTGCATACCTTCCACTCGTAGTTCGTCCGGGGTAATAGTCGCACACTTGATTCCAACATTATACTTCTTGATGGCATTAGCACAATCAATGGTGACTAAGAGAATAAAGTACATTTTGTATTGACAGTACAGTTTTTGGGCGGTATTGTATACCTGCATTATTTTCTACATAAATTAATCCCCACATATGTCTCTCTCGCGTCATATCAGATTTTGCGGTATAGCGAGGGTCTGCAGTTGTAAATTGTGAATTTATGTTTGTTTGTTTTCTGCATGTTTAGTACAAAATAAAACTGGTGTCCATACGTTAAATGGTGAAACTTATCAATGCTCTTATAAAAGATTTGTCTATTTACCTTTCAGACTGATAATATATACTCAAGTGCAAAGCAAATTTTGATAATATATCTAGTGTGTTATTTGAACCAACAAACAGTGTTTGAATTAGATTATGACTTCTCCAATAAATTTAGAAATCAATTTTTTCAATGACGAGTTCATTTTTATGGTATTTTGCCCAACTTGCACATTTTAACATTTTCCTCAAACTAGATTATTTTTAAACACTCATTTTAAATTCCGTCAATAAATAAGTAATATACGTGCAACTTGCATTTAAAGATGGGGAATTTGCACAATCAAGATTTTCAACTTTTCTTTGAATTTTACTTGTTTGATAAAGGTCAACAAGACTATGTAAACGCGAGAACTGTGTCATAAAGGCAAACAAGGCAAGCCAGTTTGAAATAACAATGTCAACTGAGTACGTGCTCCAAATTTTGACGACCTAAGATAATGAAAGCAGTAGTAATTTTATTAAATACCCTGGTCATCGGTTGCATCTCTATTCTCCATACCCAGGTCGTACGAGTGCAATTCCATATCCAGAAATGGGAAAATGAGCTTATCTTTAATACTTTCCCATATGATTCTGAAATGAATGGAGAAAAAAAATGCTATTTAGTTTTTTAAAATCTTATTGAGCAATCGGGACATGTCATTGACACCGATAATGAACTTTTTATTTTTTTATGGTTCATGATTTTGATAATAAAAAACATATTTGAGACGTGATAGAAATGATAGTTATAGGGATGTCCCAATTCTTACGGGTCACCAATAACTTTTGGTTTTATCACTTTCATGGCACGAAAACGATACGTCCAAAAACAACTTAACGCAAATAAACTGCGCAAGCACAGCTAGTATAAGTTGCCTTTAATTTGTATTTTTATGAAACATATATATTGCATCACAAAGTATTTTTTTGTTTAAATAAAGTGCATTGGCAATCTCAACGAAAACAAAAATATTTACTGAAATTAAATTACTCGTATTCCAGAGATGCAAGAATGTTTTTTTTTTTTGGCAATCAATTCACCACAAAAAATGCAAACAGATGTAAAAATACAAGTAAATTATTCATTCACTGACAAAGAGTGAAGCCTGGGAAGGAAATCAAGTACTTTGGCGATCCATTTTTTGCAATAATAGACTGTTTAAGTACACATAAAACCAGCACACTAGAAATAGCTCTTTCAAGGTCCACTCCAAGCATGACGGGCAAATAATTTATATGCCTTCAATGGTGTTCAATGTCAAAAAGTTCCACAATTGACAATTCACATAACGTTCTCCACGAGCTGTTAATTTCTTTGATAATGGTTGCCCGGCCAGTTTATGAGGCCTCCAAAGCTACCAAAATACATTAGCAAAAATGACTTCTGTATCTGGGAAGCAATTAATCCACTAAACAAAGCAGTATTCACTGTAGTATAATTAATTTCTTGGACAAGTCCCTAGAGTTGTGTAATAATAAAGTTCAAATGCTCTTGGTTAAAACTTGTTTGCTTCATTTTAATGGTCAGATTAATTAGCTGTATCAAATTTCCTAAGAATTGTTTTGATATGCACTTATTGAGAAACAAAATACTTTCTTGGGTCAATTTCTACATAACTGAAACTAAATTCGACAACTGACTATTCCTGGAAAGAATTTTAATTGAAAATTAAAAGTATTGGAATGTAATAATGCCTGGATTTCCATTGTTTTTTACTACGCTGAATCACTAATAATATCCACAAAATAAATTTAAAATCCATTATTAAAAAACAAAGATAGCACTAACTACGGGGCTAAGCTCATACAGAAACAAATATATAAATGTGAAATGTCCAGAAAAATATGAAATTTATTTTTAAAAATTAACGTTTTATTAATTATGCACGGTATTTGAAGCTTATAAGCTATATGAAAACTAAGAATATCCAGAAACATCCCCAGATAACCCAGATGTTGTTCTTCCCATACATATAATTGCATTTCTATGCCAGTAATTAGGCGTCGAACATACGACGGAACATGAATAATGAAATAGTAAAAGAAACGTGAATAAGGAAAAAGTAAAACCACCTGAAATGCACAGCTCTTTTAAAGTGCGCAAATTGAAAACCATTTAGAACCTCAGGCCAAAAATTATAATTTGGAAGCCAAATGAATTATTAAAACTTTTGAAAAAAAAATCAAAAAATTCAAACAAAAAAATGAAACCGAAGTGTATAACCTAGATTTCAACTTCAAAAACTATGCCCCAAGGGTAAGATGGTAAGTTTCAAACTTTTGCAGGTACTAAACCCCAAATCGGACAGGCCTCATCCGAATTTGGGAATTAGTAAATATGTGCCATATGACGCCAAAGTGCCATTGAAGGTGAATGTCCTAAAGACCTGAAATATAGTGTTGCTGTGGGCAGATTTTTCAGTGCATTCAAAATAAAAAATGCTTAACATATGATCGATATACTCTTTATAACTAAACGTGCTTTAAATTACATAATGTATTTTACATGAATTTTACTATTTTAATTTGTTTTAAATAGATTTAACAATTAAACATTACTTTAAAGTTTAAGAATATTTTATGATGTGCCTAATTGGCAAGTTCATTCAATTTTTTTTTTTAATCAGACAGGTAAATTGTAAAACTTCACAAAAAGGTTGATTCCCTGTCAGCTAGACAATTATGCAAAGTGAAACTAGTTTTACTGCTAAAATCGTGCCTTTCTTAATTTAATGCTATTAAGTCGATCATACGAATATTGATTTGTCGGTATTGACTTCGCAGTATTTAATGGGTCTTGTTAAATAGCAGTGTTTTCTACCAAAATATCATATTGGTAACAGAGTCAAAGAAATATAAAGAGCATGTGTGTGATTCAATTTTGGAATTTATAAACTGCATATATTTGGGTATGACTATAGGTTTAGGTATGTGCATATTTCCCAAATTTAAAATATGTTTGAACTCCAGATCAAGTGGCATGCGTCATTAAGCTATAATAGATCCTCATTCTAGAGGATGTAAAACACCACCTTCCTTATTGCTTCACGTTTGAAGGTAAAAAAAAAAATGTAAAGTCACCTTGGCAGGTCCAATACATTTCCTAGTCTAATACCAAATAATATAGTTATGATAAACCCTAAATTACGTATTTAACAGGTGGTTCTGCAGCTATACTGCAACATTTCAAACCAATAAATAGCTCGATATATATAAATCTTAAGTTCTGTGGGACACCCTGTATATTTAAAAGGCAAACAAAATATTTTTTTTTACCTGGTCATCTCATCGCCTTTCACTTCGACAACAGGTCCGCCTGAAATAATTCATAATGCATGTTATTAAAGGGAATTCTTCAGTAGTATAGCATGTGCATTTAAATTATAAAAACACATGTGATAGGTATATACGGGAACTATAATGTTACGTAAGCCACAATAAAATTAGATAATGTTCGAGAAAGTATAGAAAAATAAACTTACATTTTATTTTTCCCATGTTTAAAGATGCTTTAAGTATAAAAATGAATACTAAGAGCAGGAGAAACCTAGTCACCACTATAACTTTAGCTGAAACACTGATAACGTGTCCTCGTATACTGTGGTTTTTGTCAATATTGAGAAAATTCGATAAAGTACGGAGTCCCGTACAGTCCAGTCACAATGACATAACGGGAACTCCGTAGAAAAAATTAATGGTATTGCAAAAATAGGTCATAAATTTAAAATTTATGCGCACAATTTTGAAAATTGTTGTGTACCATTTTTTTTATTTAGTCTGTTTTGCAAAATTCAAACATTTGCAAGCTTTTAGTATTAAATATAAATAGTCGGTTTTCGATATTAGTTAACCATAGTTTGTTTAATTTTATATATCAGTGCCATTTTAACATTAATAAAGTAATAAAAATTGAAAATTGAAGGCAGTATTATAAAAAAAAATTGTTTTTATCACTATACAGGGTGGCCACAAAAAAAGAGAACCTTTTTCATAAATTCGTAACTTTTTTGTTTTTTAATACAAAAGTTACGAATTTATGAATAAGTTTTCCTTTTTGTGTGTGCCCGCTCTGTAGGATGTGCCACAAGGAGTTAGGGGAACAGTCGTAAAGTCATGTTTAAAAAACGTTTTACGAAATGTATAAATGCAACGCATACGATACTAATCTTTTAGAAAAAAATGTTCGCAATAAATTTGTTTTAAAAAATCGATGACAATTTCACAGTTTTATATGGCACGTACTTCAGCTTAATTACCTCAATTAGTGTAGAAAGGCCACAGAAAAAAATTGATTACCAGTGATTATAGGCTTGACACGGGATATTCAAGCCTTCGGAAACGGCATGAAAAAATAATAATAAAACTATAAAATCGAGCTAGGATAGGCCCTCGTTATATACCTCAGATTTGGATATAACACGAGCCTGGGGCCTATTAATTAATTCACCTGCATAGAAAATAACGCTGGCCTACAAAACCGCCTCAGGCCTGCGTTATAGTGAGGGGCCACCATATTTAATTTTCATAAAATTTTGAAGTGATAAGAACAATTGGAAAAAAAACTTTTAAATTTATTCTGTTATTTGTGAATATCTGCTACAATTGTTTTAATATAAAGTCTTAAGGTAAAATACCTCTAATTACATCTTTCTTGCTAAAACTAGATTCTTCACTTCATCGATTTTTCCTTTGATTAGAAGTAAATCTGCCCTCAAATTGGTTATCTGTAGGTAATATCATACAAAAATATAAATACTAAAGTCTGGTAAAACCACCTTTCCCGTAGATATTAGTAGTAAAAAAAAATTACCTTTTCAGTGTTTATTTCTTGAACTTCGACCGATGTAAACTTATGATAACTTTCATGTCCCATTGCTTTATTCAACCTTTCAAGATCTTTTGTAAGTTTGTTTTGGCGGCGGTGGAGACGTTCGATGATTTCTTCAGAATTAAATTCGCCCTGAGAAAAATTAAGTCTTGTATTAGTCAAAAAAAATCTACTGAAATTACATCTAATGAAACGTTTAAGTTTCCAAAAATGTTGAGAAAGATAAATCTCACCTCCACTTTTACTGCTACGGAGATGTCAGGATTTACAATTCTAACGACATGTTCAGGAGTTGGCGTTTCCTTCGATATTTTGGTGATCTTGCATCTGGACAAAACATTTAGCTGGCTGGAGAATTCCATCAGATTTGAAATGATTGTAGCATCGGCGCTTTCACTGGCAACAAGGGAGACTTAAACGATAATTGGTCATGTAAAAAAACATACACGTTAGAATGCCGATGACGAGAGAAAAAAAAAAAACGTGCAGCACACCTTCCGAATCGGATTTCAGCAACCCGTAATCGATTTTGATTTGTCGCAGTTCCGCTGCAACTGCTAAGACTGATGCCATGCTTTCTTCCAACTGAGGATTATGCCAATGCTTCGACTGCAAATATTAATAGAAAAGGGGACTTTTTACTAACACGAGTGTCTAAATCGAAATTTTTACGACAACCAATTACAAATTCATTTTTTCAACTTTTAGATTTTCAGGTTTGTTAAAACAAACCTGTTATAATAAGATAAAAATACATTTTTAGGAAGTTAAATATTGTGAAATCCACGCCTTGCATAACAATTGCCGATCATTAATAACTGTAAATCCCATCTTACTTGATCTGGCTCTGGATAAGGTTCGTCTGAAATAGACAGGTTTCCATTACGGCCCATGTTCAGTCGATGGTACAATTCCTCCGTCAAAAAAGGCATTATGGGGGCAAGGGCGATGGTAGCGGTACGGATGCAAAGATGAAGCGTGTTCAGCGCTGCTACCTGTTCCATTTGGCAATCGGCGTCGGTATAAAACACAGGCTTAATCCCCTCCTGCCCAAAGATATTGATATAAAAGATGTTAGAAGTCTGTGATCCAGTTACAAATTTCAAAGGTGCTGCAAGTGCTTGGACTCACCAAATAAATATCACAGAGCGAAGCGTACCAGAAGCTGCGGAGAGCTTTGGTGACAAATGAGAAATTGTACGACTCAAAACCAGAATTGCATTCCTCCGTCATCTTATGAAGCCGATGCAATATCCATCTGTCAAAGGAACTATAGCGCAACTAGAATAAAACAAAGCGTACCTGAGCTACGATTTTTTTAAAAAAATAAATCACTTTTCCAAGTCTAGCGAACCCTGTAATCTGAAAGTGGTTTTACCTCCCGAGGTGAAGCCTCCACTGATATTTTCGTTTTCTCCGCTATATTTAAAAAGAATCTGACGGCTTGCCAAATTTTATTGCAGAATTTGGAGCAGCTGTGCACATGGCTAATATCGAGGTTAATATTGACGCCTGCAATTATAATTTTTACATCAAATCACGCTGGGTAGGTATAAGGTTTCCATTAGTGACTCAAAATAACTGTGCTCTACTCACTTTTCACGTCATGAGAAAGCAATGCAAACCGGAGGGCATCTGCACCACATTTTGGTATTCCAGAAGGGTACTCTTTTGCTAAGGCTACCTTTGCCTTCTCCAGTTCTGTCTTGTTGATAAAGCCATCCGCAAAAAAGCCTTCGCTTCTTTTATAGAGATCCTTGGAGAAAATATACCCAACATGTTAAGCCGTGAAACAGCGGTATATCGGTTGAGGAAACGCGTGTGAAGTGTAATAACCTGCAAGCTGGCACCATGCAGCACATCGGTAGGGTCGATTACATTTCCCAAAGATTTGCTCATTTTTCGGCCATGAGCGTCGCAAATCAACCCGTGCAGCAACACTTTGTTGAACGGCCTCACGCCAATCAGCTTTTTCCCAAATATGGCCATTCTGGCAACCCAGAAGAAAATGATGTCGTTGCCAGTCTCCATGAGCGACAACGGGTAGAAATTTTTAAACAATTCATCAGCATCCTGCATAAATTAAGGTCCCAGTCATTACAAACTTTATACAATGTCCCAAAACCCACAATTTGAAATTCTCGAGTTAATATTTCTAACAAAATTATCATAATTCACAACACAAATACTCTGAAACAGTTCACGTTATGTACTGAAAAAATTGTGCTACATGTTACTCCCAATTTTAATTTGTATATAATTTCGATTTATTTAAAATATCCTTGATAGCTCAATAATTACTTTAAAAAAGATAAACCACTGAAAAAAGTTTAAAGAAACTTAAAATTCAAAAAAGCTACACATATTATTTAGATACCTTTTTTGGCCACCCCAGCGCAGCAAGTGGAAACAATGCGGATGAAAACCAAGTGTCCAATACATCCTCATCTCGGATCAATTGATCTTTAGAGATAGTATGGCCCAACTTTCGAGTCGCTTTCTCCGCAGCTTCCTCCACAGTCCGACCAACAACCCATGCGCTATCCTCGACCTTTTCTTCTTGCTATATGGCAAATGTATTGCAATTAAACACTGAATGCATTTCCCGAATTAGTTCCTTAATTGGACAGACCACTAAACCAAAAATAGTCAATAATGTTTTTAAAAATAAACAAACCTAACATGAACAAACCAAAGTCGCTCAAAATATTTTCCAACATTACATGCAATACTGTAGTGAAATTTGCGGTCCAAATTTCCATAATAAAAGGATTGCAAGAGTACTTTGTACAGAACCCATGGGCCGCAAATTTCAACGGATCACATGTTGGACCACTGTTTGTTTGCTTGTTGATTTTTAACATTGGCTTATTTCTGCAACACGAGGGCTAAACACCAACGCCAGGGAATGAGACTTCATCACTTATCTGGAAATTTTGCCTAAAGGAGGGGTGAAGGACTTCCAACCCCTCTCGAAGGGTCTATAACACGCAGCAATCAAAATGGGACCTCGGTTTAAACTCTCATCCTAAAGAGCCGCCACTTAGGGAATTTCTTCCACTCGATAGAAATTCCCACGACCTGGACACGAACCCCACACATAAGAATCTAGAAAGCGCGTAACCCACTCGACCACCAGCGTCGGCAACAGGTGCAAATATATTTTTATAGCATAACAGCTGGCAACAGAATTTAGACAAAATCTTACATTATCACCCTTAACGTAGTATGCAGGAATCTGATGTCCCCACCAAAGCTGCCTGGAGATGCACCATTTTCTGCAAACCGCAACCACATTTCATAAGAATAAATAAGAAAGCTTGCATGCCATTGTCATGCTTCGCCAAACAGAAAAAAAAAAAAAAAACTACAAATGTGTTACTTGCCTTTTTTCAGAGAGCCAATTCGAAAGTATAGTTTTGGCAAATTCAGGTTGTATCACAAACTGACCAGCTTCAATATCCTAGTTTTCAAATGGATTTTAAAATTTGGAATAAATAATCTAAAATAAAACGGACGAATTCGCTACTATTCATCCAAATGAGATTTAAAAAGTGATGCAAACCTGCAATAGTTCGGAAAACAACTCCGAGCAATCCAAATACCACTGAGGACAAAGTAAAGGTTCGATGATATCCCTGCTTCGACTGCAGATGGGCAAACAAACTGCACAACTTTCAAAGCCGCGGAACAAATCCATTTGCTTTAACTCGTCGATAACAGCTTTCCGTGCATCAAATCGATACATGCCCTGCAAACCCACATCATCGTCAAAATGCTTAAAATTCCAAAGAGAATTGAAACTTAAAAACAAGTTTCACCTTGAACTTTTCTGCTGTAACTTGAAGATTCCCTTTCGTGTCGATGATATTAATGCAAGGCAGTTCGTGAGCCCTAGCCACTTCAAAATCTTGATAATCATGAGCGGGAGTTATTTTTACACAACCTATAAAAACAGATATTATAATTGCATCACACTGTGACTACAACTTTGAATTCCAGCATTTTACTAATGTTGCTAGAAGTAAGTACCCCCAAAAAATAAAAATGTCATTAAACAAATCACCTGTTCCAAATTTAGGATCAACAAATTCATCTGCAATAATGGGTAAGAGACGACCATCCCAAGGGTGCACAACATGCTGACCAACCCAATGAGAATAGCGTTCATCTTTCGGATGCACAGCCACGGCCACATCGCCAAAAATGGTTTCTGGCCTAGAAGTAGCCACCACTATCTCTTCCGTTTCTGGTTGAAAATTGCACATAATATGTCAATTGTTGAAGAAATGACATCCGAGATAACCGTGGTAATGGATAAGAAGCTACGAACTTACCGCAATTGGCTAAGCGATATGCAAAAAGAGTTAACTTTCCAACATCGACAGACTTCTCATAACCAGGTACACGATAGGTCGAATTGGGTTTCATCTCAACTTTGTCTACCTAAGAAAAAAAGATTTTCAAAAATGCCCATTGGCAGAATAATGTGAAAAGATGCCTTAATTTATTCGGCATGCTAACAAGTTTGCACAAATTTGTTAAGGCTATTTTGATATTTTAAAAATGATGTATTAAAAAGTAACGGCATGTTAATTTTCTCCAACCATGCATGAAACAACAAACAATGTATTCATTTTCTATAAAAATCATAAATATTTAATGAATGTTAGTTGATGGTTACAAAATGTAAACTCCTGCAATCAAAATAACATGACATGCTTAGTGGCTGAACATCTTTAACTTACTTACTTCAATATCCGATACAGCCGACTGAAGATGGCAACACCAGTTGACGAGAGCATTTTCACGTTTTATCAAGCCTTCTTCGTACAGACGAATAAAAGCTTCCTCGACGGCAAAGGCAAAATCCTGCATTACATTTATTTGTGATATAATTCCACTTGTTACTAAAATATAAACTTAATACGACGGAAATTTCAATAAATTTGAACATGCCTTGTCCATGGTGAAACATTCTCGACTCCAATCTAGCGATGATCCAAGTAACTGCAGTTGGTTTCGTATTGAGATAATTTTTCTGAAAGCAAAAGCAGCATTGCAGCATTTGCCAAATTTTATTTCTATTGTTGTTTGCAAATCATTCATTAGCATGAATTCCTTACCCATCTTTCCATGTATTTACTTCCGCCAAGAACTTTGCTTTACCAAGTTGATGTCGGGATTGGCCAGTTTGAGCCATGATTTTCTTCTCAACTACAACTTGCGTGGCAATACCCGCGTGGTCATATCCAGGGATCCATAGCGTAGAATACCCTTTTGCTTTATGCCTTTTCAAATAAAATATAACCAATAAGAAATTGGAGTATTCTGGTAGCGAATCTTTACGAAGACATGCTGGCAGATGTAGCTCAAATCTGTAGTGTCGTTCTTTACCAGCGTATGAGAGCATCCTGAATGGTAACAGTTAATGAATGTCCTAAATGAAGATCATTGGTCACATTTGGTGGTGGTAAAACCATCGAAAAAAACCTGACAGCTTCACCATTATTGATCGTGTTTTCCTGCAAGTTGAAATAGGAAAATTAATTACAAAATTATACAGGTAAAGGATTTAGGCTCTAAAGCAAACTGCAGGCTAAGCTTCACAAAATGTAACTAGTCACAAAAATATACGATGAAATATAGTTTTTAATATACAGTTTACCAAACCAACCTGAGAATTTTGAAAGCACTTCTGGTCGAGCCACCACTTGTACCAACCAGATTCGATTTCGTCAGGCTTGTAGGCTTTTGGAAATTCACCTGTGACATCTTCATCAAAAATATTAGCACATTAATTTTTTTTCTAAAAATGATAACTTTGACAGAAACGTTATGCATGCAGGAACGTACATACCTTTTAACATGGAAGAACTGATGGATAAATTTCTGTTGCAACCCACTCCTAGTCTATATTCCAAAGTACCATTTATCAACTTCTTCTTTGTGCATACATCGGCTAAGTTTGTTTTTAGTCGTCTTAACCACATTTTAGAATTATACTTTAAACATAATTAAAACTTCAAACTTGGGGGAGGGTATTAAATGCCGTAAATGGCCCTAATTTTAGCAATTCAACATTACTGCTTATTTACTACAAATATTATAACAAGATTATAAACACTAAGCAAGATTTTGTAGGTAAACGTACCTAATAATCATTGATTACTTACAAATTTGGATAACTTGAAATAACCGGGATTTTATTTCAGAAACATGATGTAACCAGAAGCGCAGCAAAACAATGCACGTGCAGGCCGGCCAATGATGTCACTTACACCCTCCAAAAGTAATCCCTAAACCCTTAAAGCACAGTAGTTTTACCTGATAAAAATATTGTTAAAATATTAATTATTGACTTAAAATAAACTATTTCAAATATATGAGGTACATACCTTCGATATTGCACTACAATGTTATTTTTATTTAGCAAGGCAAGCTGTTCAGTCGTAGTGATTGGGATTTATTGTGGATGTCGTAACGCACTGACATCAATGCTTCTTATGCCCGCCAAATTTAAATGCTGTAAATCATAAATTTCAACAATAACGGTCAAAATTTGCGAAATTACATTTTTTTAAAGATTTAAATAATAAGCATATTGTACCTACAATATCTAAGTGATGAGCCAGTACAAAATGATATCTCATGCTAACTTGTCTGTATCACATAAATTCAATTTTTATCAAACTAATCCATGAATGTTGTCCAAATTGTCAGTTGTCAGTGTTCTGCAGTTGCAAGTTGCAGTATTTCAGAAAACAGTTTTTTGAAAATTCATTAAAGCCTCCGATTATTTGAGCGGTGTGAAACACTACATATAGTACATGCCATAAACATGTATTTACTCTTATAACGAATAATTTTGTACCAAAAACCTCCTGCAAATGTGTATTTTTCTTTGTTTTAAGAAACATTGAAAGTATAAAACTGATAAAATACCATTCAAATTTGGGAAATATTAGCATAACATATTTTAAAATTATCCGAAGAATTGGTGCACATAACTCGAATAATCTAGGTTTCACAGCACATGCATTTTAAAATACATAAATATTCACGAGTCAGAACATTTAGCGGCCATTCAAAAAGGACGTTCCGGAAATTCCTTCAAAAATCGAACCTTTAAAACTCAATTGAACAGAAAAAAAAACTTGAAAAATACCATCATTAGTGGACGTCCATAACGGCTCCCCCAAGCCACATGCCAGCAGACCCCACCCCCCTTTTTGAATGACCCCTTAACACGCATGTTCTGCACCGAGTATCTATATAAGCACCAATACTTGCACCAAGCCTTCAAAATTTCAAGTGACAAAATAAGCACTCGTATCTTATTAAATCTCCGATTACTTGTTCCAACGGAATCAAATTTTCTTAAAAAATGAAGCCATTAAGAAGTGATATTCATCTGTTTTAAATCAAATACTCATTTGCTGTACAAAAACATGCTAGTGCAAAAACAACTATTAACACCTTGCTGTTTAAAGGCGATGCCATCACAAAGCATGTGCCTTAATCAGCTGTTTGAAAACTAAACAATCATCGTGGTAATTTAAAAGTATTTATGCTCAAAGAAAAGAAAAGTGAAGGAATGGGTGGAAGTAATTGGTATATTTATGCTTTTTATAGTTTGGCTTAAATAGTTGATTGTGATTGTGCCAAAAACCATATTAAAAGCAACACCGAACTGCTTTGTCAGAAGTCGTCATTGTCAGACAGAGAATCAAACACCTAGAAAAATAAAACCACGGCAAAAACAACATTACGAATCGGCAAGAACGGCAAACCCTAGGCTAGTGTTACAAAAATAATTACCTCTAAGAGATTCTTTGGTCCTAGTGAGATCTTGGAAGGTTCTTCTTCAAAAGTGAAAGGCGGTGACTTTAAAAATTCTTGTGGGCTGCCCATAAACCTAATTTAAACAAACGGAAAAAATCATAAAAACGGAAAGCTTTCATCAAATCACAAAACCAATAAACTGTTTGTTGATTTTTAATGTTGTCCTCACACTAGGGCAAAACTCCAAAGCCAAGGAATGTGCCTTTATCATCTACCTGGAAATGTTGCCTGCGAGGGGGACTTCCACCCCCTCTCGATGGGTGTTTAACGTGCAACTAAATCTACTTTGGACCTCTGTTTAAACACTCATCCGAAAGAGCCCCATTTAGGGAATTTCTCCCATTCCTAAATTTCCCACCGACCTGGACCGGTGAGCGAACCCCGTACCTTAGGACCGAAACCCACTCGGTGGTCAATAAATTGTCTTACCTATCGTAGAAACCTTTGCTTGGAGAATCGTTCACATGAATAGATCTCCTCCGTAAGGCACAAGGCGTGGAATTCACAATATGTTCAGTTCCGCTAAACAGAGAGGGCAAATTAAGCGTAGTTCAGATGAGCAAACTAGGATCACTAGGACTTCTGAAAATTTCCCAAAAGTTTACCTTGAAGCTGCGAAACTTTCGTTATGACTTTCTCCGGAAGTCGAAGAATCACCCAAGTTGAACGGAATTCCAATAGAGCTTTTCTCTATGACTTCTAAGCTGTCATCTAAAAAATCACAAAGGAAAATTGTACTTTATGGAAAACAAACACACAACAACAAAAATAGATTAACAAGTGGATTTGAAATACCGTCCGAAAAACTGTATTCCAAATTAACGTGATTTCTTTTCGGAGTTGAATAATTCAGAATTGTATCCCTTTTGAGCATTGATATTTTGGTCCAAGGCCAACACAGAATGAACCACAGGAACATAAAAGCAGCAATGCAAATTCTCGAGAAGTTGCAAATGCCCGAAATCTACGACAAGAAAGTTGCATTTAAGTGTTCCCTAAAATTCCAAAAAAGCCCTTGTTTGCTCTCAAACGCTTTGTCTCTTGAATGCCATTAAATGCTTCTTACAAAAACTTACCGCTGATTTAAAAATTAACTCGTACCGCCTCCATCTCAACACCTAAGTTGTACAAAGTTATATCAAATGGTTAGCATTCATAACAACGAAATGCTAACCTAAGCGATCATACGAGACTTAAAAGCCCTTACTTTGTTCACAACAGGATGCTGCAAAACCGTGGCAGCCATCGGTCTTTCCAGGTAATTAGGCGTCATCATTAAGGCAATCACTTCCTTCAGCTCGGGAGATAAATCTGTTAATGGTGACAAAAAACAATAACTATTATCCAACCTAGTTTAAGAATTGTATTGTAGAAGTTATACAACTAGTCCTCGTAAGTGGTTTATTTATTGATTTTTAATGATGGAATATTTCTGCAACACGAGGGCTAAACACAAACGCCAGGGAGTGGACTTTCACCCCCCTCGAGGGGTCTATAACGTGCAACAATCTACACGGGACCTCGGTTTAAACTCTCATTCGAAAGAGCAGCCTTTCGGGGAAACCCGCACCTTAGTATCGAGAGGCAAGCACTTAACTCACTTGACCGCCGGCGTCAGGTCGTAAGTCTGCATTTGATTATTTACTATCATTTTCTAAAACTTCCTAAATTGGATTTCAGAAATGAAATGCTTCAACTATTTTAAGGCAGGATAAAAAGTTAATTAAAAAGTTTCTTACGTCTTGTAAAATTTGTTGGAATTTGTCCATTTCTCAGCTCGTGCCAGGCATCACCTCCTCGAGGCAGGTCCAAATCACAGGCCAACTCTAATATAGTAATGCCAAGGCTAAGTTAAAAAATAAATAAATTGAGAGATCAACCAGAGATAGAGCTGGTGCACTTTAAAAATTTTCAAACAAGATTCACGTTTACCTAAAAATATCCGCAGCAGTTGTAAATTTTCCCTGCATTAGTTCTAAGGCCAGATATTTGGGGTCACCTTCTTCTGCTTCGAAACGCCGTTCCTGTTGAGAATTTATTGCACAAATATTTCAGTTGGTTATCTCAAACGGCATTAACTTTCTCCAGTCTCGGTTGCAAAACAAAACATACATTTGATAAATCGACAACGAGGCCGAAATCGCCGAGCTTGCAAATGCCATTCTCTGAGATAAATATATTTTCAGGTTTAATGTCGAGATGCAGTAGCTGGTGGTCATGCAGATGCTTGACGGCCTAAAAATAGCACAAATGCATCGAAGCTTGGTTATATTAAAATGTTTAAATCTCATCATTTTATTAGGTTAAAGAATAAAGTTTACCAATAGCAGATCAACCAAGTACTTCCATATTAGCTTCTCGGGAATATCATGATTTTCCTCTGCCAAATTACTTAAACTTGGAATAAGCAAGAAACGCAAATTAGAAATGGTAAACGTATGCAAAAATCAAAGCACGAGCCACTTACCTAGTTTTGCACAGTTCGGTTTGGATATACAAATGCTGCTTTTCTTCCCAAGCTTTTATAAACTCGACACAGTTTGTATGTTTAGGAAGCTGCTCATGTTTGTTTACTTCCTCCAACTTTTGTGCTCTTTTGCAAATAAAAAATAATAATAACCCACAATAACTTAACATACCGCATTGCACAGCATGTTAAATCGATATTAAAAGCCAAGGTAATCTTACCTGTCAAACTCTCCCCTAAATCTATCCCTTGAACGTTTGACAGCATAAAACTTGCCATCTTCCTTACTTTGGACTTTGAAAACCTTTTTGTTTCATCAAAATCGAATAGAAATCAAAATATTAGATTTTATTAGATGTCAAAAGACAATTTTTCAGGAGCTCATGCACAACAAACCACCCATGATTGACTTGCAAAGCATGTCCTGCAAATCTAATTAACAAACAACTAACTTCGCCAAATGATCCCACCCCTAAGAGGGAAATCACGTTGAAGCACTGCTGGAAATACAGCTCATCCCTCTTGTCATCATAATGTTTGCTCAAGGCTGAGGAGATTGTTAAAGGCAATGCAACCGCGGAATGGAGCCGCTCGCGCAACTTTTTACTACAGCAAGGATACAATTTTCCGAATTTCGAAATGAAATGGCCTGTGCTTTCTGCTGAGTTAAACGGTTTTGAGAAAAAATCCTTCTAACTGATGGAGCGCTTTTAACAGGTGGTCTTGGCGGATATTGGTCCTTTGGAGTGTTGCGAGCCTAGTAAAAATACAGTCAACATGTGAATTTTATGCAATTATGAATGGAGTAACAATCTCTTAAAAATGACAATTCGAATTCAGGCTCAATTCAACTTAATGTTTACCTAACTTTCCAATATTTACATACATTGATTAAACATATCGAGTGTTGTGGACACAAGTTTCATATTTAACGGCCAAACTATTCAAATCGAGATTTGAACACCAACACACCCCATGAACATTGACCTCAACATGCAGGTGTTAAATCTAACCAAAAACAGAGACATTGTCTTGTCTGTATGCTGGATGACGATAATCAACATCTCATCATGTGATTCAAAGTTTACGAACACATCATTAATCCACACCTTGCAATTGTCTTTAAAGTATTTAACCCACGAATCAAAATGAAATTACAGAATGCCCTTTTATGGTATAAACATCTTACTTTCTTTGTAGACAACTGTTGAGCTTCTTCAAAAAACTTGGGAATTGGCATGGGCAACCTGTGCGATGACATAATACACCACAACACAAAAAGAAACTACAAAATATTAAGTTATATGCTTGACAGATGACATGTCAATGCAGCGCTGCGTTATTTAACAAGAATTTTTCCAAAAATCGGAAAAAATAGCGCCGTCCATACGAATCATGTAGACGACAGCCATCTTGACGACAGTGTTGCCATGCTGTCATGGAATACTTTTGCTAAAAAACGAAAAGCACTTTTTATTCCAACAGCTACAATTTTAATTGATGTATTCAAATATCGGTATCGTTTATAAACAATAAAATTATGAGTACCGGAATATATGCAATTTTTACCACAAATCCCTAAACTGGCTATGTGGAGAGGTCAGTGGTCACATAACCTATGGGGGAGGAGCTATGACGAAAGTAGGCGAGTCTATTTATTATGGCATTTTTAATTTCTTTGGGAATATTTAAACTATTCTGATAAGATTTCCTAATTAATTATTTAATAATTGTTTATCAACATCAAACGTATTAAATCTGTGTAGTTTGTTCTTGAAAAGGCGGAGCTAATGGGTAAAAGGGGCTGCGCATGCGCATTTAAGGTCCAATAATCAAGTGACCTATATAAAAACGTACTTGTAACGAAGGACCTAGCTGGAGCAGCCATTTGTTCTGTATTCGAGGATTCGTTCATATCGATCCTGTTTTTGGAGCTGTTCATACAGAATTACGAGCTCGGATTATATACATTTGAAGAAGGGATCCGCTAAAGAAATTTCACATCAACTCACCGAAAATAATGGCAACAAACGCACCCATGCCCATCCAGTCTACGGCTGGGGCCATCCCCATTATGAATGATAAAGGTATGTATATTTTGATTCGCATGCTATAAAAATCCCACTTTCCATAATAGTACTTCATACTGTTTATGCGTATATAATTAAATTCTGTAATGCATGCACCAGTATTGAAAAGCGTATTCCCGGACAAAGGTACAAAATTGAAAAATATCTTCCAAAACATCTCCCCTACAACCTAACAAAAAGAGATTATTAAAATAAAAATAGCTTGATGGATCAGCAAGTGCATCATATTGTTGTTTTTCGCTTTTCACTTTAAAATTAATAAATAAGTTTAACAAATGTCCGTTAAATTGCACATGCTGCCAGCACGTGCAGTAAGAGAAGGTAAATTATCGGACATTTTTCAAACTTATTTATTAATTTAAAAAAATCTACCACTTTAAAGTGAAAAACAACAATATGATGCACTTGCTGATCCATCAAGTTATTTTAAACAATTTTAATTTTTATATAATCTCTTTTTGTTTGGCTGTGATTGTCGTTTAAAATTTACCCATTGAAAGGGATAGGTTGTAATCCACCTTAAGAATTTTAATGTTGCACGAAAGATGACTATTGTTTTGGCTAGTAGGCAACATATATCGCATGTCAGAAAATTAATAAAATCAGTTTAATTTTTCATAAAATCGAATAGTCCTACGTTATATATTCAAGTTTGCAGCTGTTTCACGTGTTTTCTGTTGTTTTTTTACATAGGGGAAGTGTCCATGCAAAAAGTTAAAGTCCACCGATATGTATCCGGCAAAAGACCAGAATACGCACCAGAGAGTTCCAGCGGCGAAGACACCGATGAAGAATTTCCGTTCGAACGCCGTAAAAGAGCCGCTTCTCCCGAGTTGCAAGATGATGTTGTGGACATGGATGATGCACGTCTTAGGCGACTTAAGCTACGCAGTGTGGATGTAGATGCTGAAGAAAGGTTTGTAGAAGTTACTGGTATTAGACATATTAGCATAAGTACTTGGGACTCGTATCTAACTTTGTTTCACATCTTTCTTTCTAGAATCGAGAGGCACAGGCATATTCATGCACCTGAAATACTCGTCAGTGTTGAAGATGAGATCGAAGAGAGGCCTCAGCGATACCGCGAGGAAGAAGAGAGCAGTGAAGATGAGGATTTAGATGATGAAGTAAGTATAAATAAAGTTAATATATGGAAATATACTTTTAATTTCTTGAAGCGAAATAACTGGACATCTCGTAACTTTTTTTTAATTATAGGAAATAGAAGCACGACGTTCAATGATTAGAAACAAGATGCGAGCGAAATTAGAAAAGGAGAAGGAGGAAGAGCTCATGCACGTCGAAGAGGAACAAAAGTCGGAAGCCGAGGTTTCAGAAGAAGAAGAGTCAGAGTATGAAGAATATACGGATTCAGAAGAAGAAATGGGGCCGAGGTTAAAGCCGGTTTTTGTGAGAAAGTAAGTGGCAAGTGTAGATTTTTTTTGTGCAAATTGCAGGGATGAAAAATTTATAATCTTATTTCGTTTTTTAAAACCCAGGAGGGACAGAGTTACTGTTCAGGAGAAAGAACGACAAGAGCTGAAGGAAAAAGAATTGGAGATTGAATCTAAGAAAATGGTCGAAGAGAGGCGCAAGCAAACTTTAAAGGTACTTAAGGAGGAGGATGATGATCTTCAAATGAGAAAAATTGCCCACCATTATTGTCGTGATCCAAACAAATGTTTTGTTCTTTAGCTGGTTGAAGAAGAGGCAAAGAAGGAGCTTATGGAAAAACATAACGTGACCGATCCGAGCCAAGACTTGGATTCTGGAGTTGAAAACGACGAAGCAGACTACGAGACCTGGAAATTGAGAGAGTTAAAGCGAATTAAGCGCGACAGAGACAACAAAGAAATGTAAGTATCAAGTGAAATTCAGTGGCACAGCGAGAGTGCATTGAGAATGAAACAGAAGACTAGAACATGTCTAAGTATTTTTTTATATTTACAGGCGAGAGAAAGAGCGACTGGAAATCGAACGTATCCACAACTTGACAGAAGAAGAACGCAGAGCAGAACAGCGATCCAATCCGAGAGTGGTCACGAACAAAGCTCTGAAAGGAAAATACAAGTTTCTTCAAAAGTATTATCACAGAGGAGTCTTCTTCATGGTAAGTCACTCTGCCGCAAGTTGTCTAGTTTTTTGTTTGTTTGTAATGTTTTCAGTAACTTATGCTTCATTTTATCTTTGCAGGATGATGACGATGAAGTCTACAAGCGCGATTTCGCTCAGCCAACATTGGAAGATCATTTCGACAAGACAATTCTTCCTAAAGTTATGCAGGTAAAGAAACGTGTGATTTCTGCAATAAATACCCTGCTCATTGCTGAACGTTTTTTGATCAACTAATAACTTGAACCACGTTTTTTTTCTTTGCTAGGTCAAGAATTTTGGACGTTCTGGGCGCACAAAATACACTCACCTTGTTGACCAGGACACCACGCAATTTGATTGCCCTTGGGTTCAAGAAACTGCACAGAACCTGAAGTTCCATGCAAACCAATCTGCCGGGATGAAGCAAGTCTTCGATCGACCCTCTGGGAAGAAACATAAAAAATGAACATAAGAATCCTCCTTGAAATGTTGTATATTTATATTTGTATTAACAATAAAAAGAATGGCTATGACAAGTTTTTAGCGCTGTTCTTAATAATTTTAACATTATTTTAAACTTTCGAAATATGATAAATTGTTGTATATTTTTATTAAAAAAAATAAAAAGAATAGCTATTAAAAGTTTGTTAGCGTTATTTTAATCATTTTGACATTATTTTCAATTTTCGAAATACAAAAAATCTTTACAAATACCGTAAAATGTGGATAATTTGGGCCAGGCATCTGTTGTGCAATATGATTTTCTAAAGCTGGTTTCAGTGGAAGTCTTCAGGCAACTGGAAAGAAAAACTCTTATGTCATATTCTGGTGACAATTCTAAATTACAGTAATTTGTGTGACATGAGTTTTCGCTAAACTGTCATCTCGGGAGGAAAAATTAATATCGCTGTTAACAGGGTTCGAAACCCTAACCTTTTCAATGGGTCGGGTTTGCGAAGATACTCACAGTTGAATGAGGGAGGTTTGGGTGGGGGTGAGAATAGTTTGGGGTGGTTTGATGGATCAGCAAGGGCATTCGATTGTCGTTTTTCACTTTGAAATGGTAGATTTTTTAAAATTAACAAGTGTGCGATAATTCGCACACGCTTCCACCAGGTGGCAGCATGAGAAGGGCAAGTTGAGAGTGCAAAAATTGAAATAATAATTTAATTTAAAAAAATCTACTATTGTAAAGTGAAAAACGACAGTCTAATGCCCTTGCTGATCCATCAAACCACCCCAAACAATTCTCACCCCCACCCAAACCTCCCTCATTCAACTGTGAGTATCTTCGCAAACCCGGCCCATTGATCACTTTACTATTATATCCAAACGAATACCAAACGTTTAAGTGAGAAACATTAGGTTAAGTTAGACAGAAAACGGACTTACGGGTTACCAAAACTTTAATTTCTGCAATTTTGATAATTTTATTATGCTTTTTGTGCAAAGGGACCAACTTGTTTTTGTTTTATTTTTCGCGGGGAAAGGTTTAAATCAGCTGTTAACCTTATATTATGGTAATATATTCAAGTTTCGAGTATATGAACTCCAAATATGGGCAGAATGCATGTCAATAAACATTTTCAGACATACATGGAGGGTGGTACAGGTCGTAAGGGGGAAGATGGTACAGGTCGTAATTTTTAGGATGGTTCAGGTCGTAAGTCGGAGGAGTATACAGGTTTGAAAAATGTACGTCGAGTGCAACAATTCAAATAATAACTTAATAAATATTAATTATAAAAAATCTACTATTTTAAATTAAAAAATGACAAGCGAAGCCCCTTGATGATTTGTTATGCTATTTTAAACAATTTTTATTTTTACATTTTCTATTTAACAGTGAATGTCTTTGCCAATTTGGCCTTTCATTGCATGGTGGTGTAGAGAAATGTGTTAATAATCCGATTTGCTCGTAAACAGATGCCCTATAGAATCCTAGACCCTGTTAAGTTCGTAAACCGAGGTTCCACTGTAATGCCATGTAACCCGGTCCCAGGATTTCTGAGGGCCCGGAGAGCAGCTAGTGGCCTTCTCAATCCTAGACGCCCTCGTGTCCAAAGTGATGTTTTTATGTCCGAAAATTGCGATTTTTCAGCATTAAAGAATACATTTAATGTGTCCACGACCATTAAATATATCGGAGAATATAATATGAAATGAATTAACTATGGTATATTAGTTAATTTCAAAATTAAAATGCGTATAAAATAACTGTTTTTTGCATCAATAATAAGGGGCATCAATAGAAAGGGCGGAGCTAACTAGTCAAAGGGCCGGCGTTGCAGTGCGCATGCGTTTGGGCATATACCTACTGCACAGAACAGGAGACCCCCATTTACCTACTGAAGGCTGTTGAGTGAACTCGCGTGGTGTTATTTGAATATACGAAAATATCAAGATGGTGGTACCAAGGGAACTTGAAATTGTCGAGTCGGCGACTGGAGATAGCCCCATCATGAATGATAAAGGTGAGTACAGAATTTAATTAAATTTAAAATCATTGGCAACTTAAGGGAAAAGGCGCATGGGACACTTAGCCATTCAGGGCTCATTTCATGAAATTTGCAGAACAGATATTAGGTCCAGGATAAATAAGAAAAGTATAGGGCCCATTAAATTTCGCTTTTCATCGAGCCACGTGATATGTACCCAACTGCTAAGTTTTTAAAAGTTCAAAATAAAAATGGGATTTTTCGAACTTAAAAACTGCACTTATAGTACAGAAATTACGCATTTTTGCTGCTAAAAATTGGACACTTACGTAAAAAAGTTTTCCGTTTAATTATTAAGATTTTCCTATAGTTTGTGTTCTCATATTCAGTACGATTTTTTAAAATTTTAATTATTTCACGGTGTTTAAAATAAATTGAGTTCCCTGAACATTAATTTTGCAATCCGCCAATACTCGTAACCAGCACTCAGATCCATGAGTACAATTTACGCAAGTCTGATTACAATACTAGTCATACTATATGGAGCAGTGTTTGGCAAATTGTACTCATGAGTAAGAGTATACTGATTGAGGTGCGTCTTCACCGTACCAAAAGCAAAAGCGGAGTTTTTGAAAACATTTTGAAAAAGCATGTTTTTCCAAACTTGCTTTGAGTTTGTATGTTTTTACGCTTTTGAAAACATGGTGTCCCTTGGGCAATCGAGGTTTTTTGCTTTCAAAAGCATGATTTCGAAAGCAAAAAGCACAAAAACATGTTTGAGGAGCGTCCACACGGTAAAGTTTCAAAAACATGTTTTCGAAAACTCTGCTTTTGCTTTTGGTGCGGTGAAGACGCACTTTTACGATTACAGTGGAATCATACCCTATAATTGTATACCGTAGTTATATTAAATGAGTAATCAAACTTTGGCAAACATGTGTACTCATGTGCAGAAGTACTGATTACGAGTAACTGTGGAATCAAACTCCATAGTATGAATAGTATATTGTAATCGGTAATCCGTACTCATACGTTTTGAATACATTTGCATCAATTAATTTTGTACATTTTGTATTCAAATTACTCTTTGTAGCCAGTAATATTCTTTTACTCGTTACTCAAATTCATTCATGCACTCATTTAATGCCCAGAACTGCTATGGGAGTATGATTCCAATGATTAAACAGGTCCTCGTAATCAGTACTTCTGCACACGAGTAAATATCTTCCCAACTTTGATTACTTATATCATATGACTACTCATTACATGTACTCTACCATAAAACCTGTTAGTAACACATTTTAAATATTGTTTTTTTTTATACATAGGACCCAAGAGAGCTGCTTCTGAGGATTTGGAAAACGACGTGGGTGATACGTGTTTTCGGGTTAATAAGCGGCATTGCCCTGACCGTCCTGTCCTCACGCCGGACACGCCCGTAGAGAATCCGGAGCCTTTCCTCCCCCCTCCTCTCTACACAACCAAACAATATACAAATATTGTTAAAGAAAGAAATTTGCTAGCGCTAAAAGTATGTAAGGATGTGAATCCTCAACTGATGCGAGAAAAACTTGTCCACTTTTCTGCTTTGACGAAGAAGAAGCATTGGGAAAAATACAACTGGGTCAATCCTAAACTCAAGAAATGCAAATCCGAAAACGAGGACTGGAACTGCGTAGAGCTCTAAGAAAACAGTTGAGTGGTAAGTAAAGATAAAAGTGAACTAACCATGTAATATGTGGGAGAAAAGCTGGAACTGCAGAATAGAAACTGCAATTTTGGTGCGATTGGCGGTCAAAAAGTCTTGCATATTCGTTTATTATTCGAAAATCAGATGTCGCACAACCTTTCACTAAGCGACTTCCAACTCTTTGGTCCACTAAAGGAACACTTAAGAAATCAAAAATTTCCAGTTTGGCAATATCTGCATATATTTACGAGAGGGGTATAAACAATTTCATCAAACGTTGGGATAAATGTGTCAACAAACTCGGGTCCTACATTGAAAAATAGCAAATTTCCTGCTCATTAAAATGGCTATTTCAGTTTTTTTGTACGACATCTGGTTTTCGAATAATAAACGAATATGCAACACATTTTGACCGCCCCTCGTACATGAAATTTCGTAAACTTGTCCCTCGAAGTGATTTTACCTAAACTATGTTTTTTTTCTTTAATAGATCAAGAATTTCTCATTCAAGCAAACCGACGTGACGAAGCCGATTATTTTTTAGTTAATTTTTTCGATTCCGGTGTAAACCTTTTTTTCATCCCTTGTATACATGTTACATTTTTCTAATAAAAGTATTTTTGTTTTATAATTTTTTCATTTTATTTGTAAAAGCACATGCATTATGAGACTCAGCCCACCTTGCAATTGGTATTAGTATTCTTGAATTTTTTTGTGAGGCTTGTTTGGTAAATTATAAAAGAGATGAAGAGTGAAAGGAACGCGGCCGATATTTAGCGAAACTATCATGGCATTAGTCTGGAAAAAACTAGTCACGATAGGTGACCCAGGAATAAAAAAGTATTTTAAGATTATGTAACTACATTTTTACGAGCTAAATACAAATTTAAAATATTTTGTTTCACTATCTCTTTTTAACAAGCATTTAAACATGATGCAGCAACACCACTTTAAAAAGTTAATATTGCGTCATCAATCACAATCTGTACTAAGTTTTTAACAATAAATTACTCAGTGTGCCTTTCTTATTTTATTAAAATTGGCAGGCAATCATGCATTACACCAAAGCATGACAGGAAATTGATGCATGACGCATGACGTCATAGCGAGTCGAAAGTTCCAACAGGATGAAATTTGTTTCTAATCCGGGATTAACTCGATTAACTTCACTAATACCTGATACAATTCAAACTACACATTCTTTAAGACCAAAAATAAAGAGGTACAGGATATAATTAAAGGCAAGGCAGAGAAGGAGGAGTCCCACATTACAATTAGGTTGCCCTAAACTTACAAAAAACCCAAAGGCTTAATTAAGAAGCAAGGAGGGGTTGAACATCATGTAATTCCCAAGAACAGGATTATCACAGAAATCCAATTTGCGAAAATTTTCAAATACATACTGCACATCTGACATTTAATGCCAAAGTCAACGCAATTCATCTGTCCTAAAAATGCCTAACAAAGACCATTCCCACGGATTATATAAACCCTAGGAGTAGCATAGCAAAAAACACATTCCAGAGACATAAAGGTCGATGAAATACTTCAGACATTCCAGAGGCTATTCGCCACATTTCTCTTTATCAACGCGGAAATTGGTATCTATTTACCTTTAATAGACAATACTTAAAGAAAACTAATAAATATAATAAGAAAAATTAAATCCACAAATTCCTACCCGTAAAAGCAGCCATAAAACCATGTTGGTGGATGGACTTCAGCTGTTTCCCAAGTGGACGTTACTTGATGGCTGATGTTTTTTTACGGTTGGCCAATTAGTAGAAGAAAAGTAAACTGTAAATGTAAAATTTTTGAATTCTGTCACTTTTCTAGGAGAAAATAAAAAAGGTGATCGAAAACCCCAAACACAGTGAATCAAGCAATAATTAGTCAAGATAGAACACTTTAAATATTTGGGGGTGTGGCTTCATGGAGCAGTTTATCATTATTACGGGTAAATCTTAAAAACGCTGTATCTCCGCTAATCAATGCTTGATTCTCACCGTTTTTGGTGTTTTAGACGAAAAATAACGTCGTCTTTTATAATATAGAGAGAAAAAAATTACGAAAAATGAAAGGGATTTGACAACGGTTCTGAATCCTACATTCGAAATTTCCGCAAAAACGTGTATAAATGAAAGCTGTGGCGCTGCTCAAGGAAGTTCAAAAATAAATTATTAAACCTGTTTTTTACTTCTAACTAAAGTTGCTGTTGCATAAATATGGTGTTTTTTTTTTGTATTTACACTCGTAATGACATCTTTTACGCAAGAATTACGTAAGAAAAAATAAAGCGATTTGAAAACTTTAATTTCCACCGATTTTCAAAAAAAGCAAAAATGTTCTTACAAATTCCACAACGCGTAATCATGTGATTTGATCCTCTTTTAGAAAAAACAGATTTCACACAACAAATTCTCTAAGCGAAGAATTTATAGGGATAATCCATATACATTCTTTAAAGTGCTAACTGTTATTAAAATAAACTGTATTTTGATAATTACAGTATTGCTAGACTCTCGCAGTTTTTGGTGTTATAGATGCTATAAATAATCTGCCATAAAAAACCGCGAAGTATCAAAGGACTTGTTCTCCAGATTGCAATACTTTGTTTAGCTTTTGAATAAGTACTCACCTACATTTGCACTCTTAAATTCGTATAAATTCTCCTGACAAGGTCCATATTTCACCATCAGGGTTAAGATTCCTCAGTGACCTTGAAGTATCACATTAATTGTCCTACAGTCGCCATTTTTTTCTGCTACACTTAAAAATTAAAACAGATATAAATACAATATTGTGAATGTTACCAAACATAAAATTAGCTTATGACCAGTACAGATATATTACTGATAATTCAGCAATAGAAATCAGGAGTTAGGAAAATACATATATCTTACCTTAATTTGTTACAACAGCTGTACCGTACCAGTACGAATTACAAACTGAGTTGTAATTGACCAATGATGTCAACTGCAAAAGCAAGAAAATCCCTATTAGTGTCATCTCACGATTAAAAAACGATTAAAAACGGATGAAAAACGATTAAAAACGGATGGAAAACTGACGAAAACCGGATAGAAAACGTATGAAAAACGGACGAAAATCGGATAGAAAACGTATGAAAAACGGACGAAAATCGGATAGAAAACGGACGAAAAACGGATAGAAAACGTATGAAAAACTGACGAAAATCGGATAGAAAACGGACGAAAAACTGATAGAAAACGGACAAAAACGGATGAAAATCGTTTAAAAAACGTATGAAAAACGGACGAAAATCGGATAGAAAATGGACAAAAACCAGAAAACGAACGAAAAATGGACAGAAAATAAGAACAACGCAAGAAATTTTAGGAGTAGTATAGTCATTTTGAAAGCACACAGTCCACAATTCAATATTTGCACGAGTTGTAAGACGGGTGTAATGGATAACAAAAAAATGATATAGCAGAAATTTTTCGATATACATAAACAGGTAAACGTTAAGGGAAAACATTCTGCTACACTGGTCCTCTGACAACTTTCCAGATCAAACGATTTTTAACATCATTTCTCTGAAACATAGCTAGATAGACTTCAATTTTCCTAATTAGACATTCAAACACCAGTTTGAAACCCTCATCAATGCGGACACAAGGCCCCAAACCAGTCACTAGTCTCCAATTCATTTCTCAGTTTCCAGCATCATTTTTCAGTCTATTATTATGTGCAAGCAAATGAGCCAGAAATTCGTGTTGTAAAGTCAACAAATTAGTTACAGTATATACTTGTCTGTCACGGCAAAGGCGCCACATCTTCCAAGGGCTCATTAATGCCAAATGGAAATTTGATAGCCAGAACCGGGACTAATGTGACTTTCAATAAAAAAAATTGAATTTATTTGCTGGCTGTTGACTTAAATGCTCTTATAGATGGCGCTGGCATCACATCAGTTGATTGATACCTTGCAGTGTAAAACAAATGCTGTGAATTAATAGTCCAGAAGCTAAAAACTCACAAAAACAATTTTTTTGCGGTTTATCGAACATTGGCGAGAAGATGATATCGTGTCTTAAACGCCATATACCGTGAAAATCGAACAATAATTAGTCAAGATTAAGCGTTATAAATATTTGGGCATTGATGATCCTTCATCACCTACTAGGGGACTTCCACCCCCTCTCAAGGGTCTCTACATGGGACCTCTTGTTTAAACTCATCCGAAGGAGTCGCCACTTACAGAATTTCTACTATCTGTAAAAAGGAGAATTCATTACTTCTATAGATGCAGGGTGGGCAACATTGAATGGAAAAAAAGTAAATCCAAACTTACCAAATTAAGCAAAGATGCTATTCACAAAACTTCACACGACAAATGAATTTGGTCAATCCTCACTACCCAACATGCAACAAAACAACCACCCAACATTTCAAACAAATGTATTCAAATTCCATGCCAATTACAATCGCCCCACGTGATCCCCTAACTTACATACTGGCTCAAAATCAATCGCCATGCACATACCATTCAAATTTTGTGCTATCCACACACATTGCCGAATATTTTCTTCGAGCGATCGAACTCGAGTCAGTCGGGATGTCAAGACTGTCCTAGCCCTCTTGAGATGAATGTTTGGTATTCGGGGGATTATCAAAAAAAAGCCTGGAAAGAAACAAAAGAATCCTAGCGCAAAGAAAAGCGACTTCGAGAAGTTTTTTCAGTAAACTTTTGTTTAATAATTTTGACATTTTTAACTTCGATTATGCTTTAAAAAGCTTTACAACTTCACTTGATGGGGAACAATAAAAAGAGTATTTAAAAATATTAAAATAACATTTTTACGTAAATATTGCACATCACGTGTACGGTTGGTTAGTCGTCAAACAATTCATTACAAATACACATACTAAGCATTGTGGTAAAACTTTTTAAAAAGTAATACTTGGAATCTCATCTCCGGAAAACTGGCATTTTTAATAATGTGTGGGAACTGTAATGAGAGCCTCTTCGCGGGAACGATTCTTGTTTACATTCTGCAATAAACAAAACAAAATAATTAAAATAACAGAAAATTGTAATGAATAACCATCACAACTATTTTCATACTGAAAATAAAGTTTTATTTATCTGATACTGAATTTCTAAGTGAACATCAACACTAAGGCGATTCCTTCTAACCTAAATTTACAATTTTTGATATTTTCACAAACAGTACAAATGGCACATCTTACAACAAAATAGACAAAGAAGAAAAACAGGCAAAAATGGATAGAAACTCGTATATTGAACTATGTTTAACTCTTGAATCAAAAAAATTTGAATAAATATTGAAAAAGAGGATACGATATACCTTTAACTATTAGGAACACTTTTGGAGGGTAAATATTACTGGTAAAAACACGTAAAAATCCTTGTAAGATTTCATAAAAACAGATCAACACTGGTTCAAAAGTTTTGTTTTGATTCACAGATTTCAAGTTATTTGTTCGCATGCATAAATTCCCCAATCCATAGATTCCTTCATAATCCACAGATTGAAATATATGTTAAACACATACAAGTTTTAATTTACTAAATTTGGTCTTGATATCACAATTATAATTCACGCAAGAATAATTGTTTATACTGGCTACAAATTTAATTAGATTGGATCCTAAATTTCAACTATGTTTTATTTTTGTCATGGGTTTCATTAATGATGGTAATGTGAGCAATGGATTCATTAGTCAATTTTAAATTAATTAATTCCCAACCTACTGTTTTCATTCGTACAGATTCGGATACCGCCCAAAACCCACGTTATAGACTCTTCTAGTAGCAAAATATTTTCTTAGATTGTCCATTATTTGGAATGTAAAAAGTATACACATTTCAAAACATTGACATTTATCAAACAAGTCAATTTAAAACAAATTCCCAAGATTGACTAGCCAGGAGACATTCTGCAATAAGCTTAGGACTTCATGTAATCACCTCTCGATACATTTAGAGAATCTTAGATTACATGTAATCACGACTAGAGAGAAATAAGAAAAACATTTACTTCTAAATTAGTGCATTGAATCTTATTGTAGAATCTCTCCTGGGGAAATGGGTGATGAAAATTGATTGTATTTATGCACTACGGGTCAGTTTACGAGGTTTTGGAAATACAGGAAGACATGGGGCATTGGCACGTTTTTAAAATGGAAATATATTTTATAGAAAGCAGGTCTCAAAAATAGCGGGAATTGGATCAACTCGTGAAAGTTCTGTAGAAAACAAAAAAAAAAAAAAACCGAGCCGATCAGAAAATTGCAAAAAATATTTGCTTCGATCGTTTTTCGATAGCCGTTCCGAGTCTTCAGCGACTCTAATTGTACGACATTATTAAAGACGATCAGCAACAATTTAAATAGTTAAAAAGTGCATCGTCAAACAAATCTATATAATTTCAGGAAAAACATGTTTCCTAGAGAACTTTCTTAAAGTCCCAATTACTTCATAAATAAATGGTCAATAAAGCTTTTACAAATCGCATTCGTAAAACCCTGTTGCAAGTACTGCCGCATACTATCGATAAAACAAAAAATTACAACAACCAATCACCATTGTTTGATTGCAATACCACAATCCCAACAATACCATAATTCCCGAACGACATCCCGGATTTGTCATGGGGATCTCTTGAAAATAAATAAGAATGGCGCTAGTCCAGCAGTGGTATTAGCGGTAAATGTGCAAAGTCTGATATGTATGTTCCTCGATACTTTTTTGGGTTGAGAAAATAAAACGAAATCGTATCGGAAGAGGATTCAAGTCCTAAACTTGAACTTTTCTTCTAAAGTTCCAGGAATCTGAAACATTTAAAGTTAAAAGGAAAAATTGAGTAATGGATAGTTTAAAAATGATTTGCGTTGTCCGCTCTTTTTTTTTCAAGAAAAATGACAAAAAAAAAAAAAAAAAAAAAAGACAAAAATAAAAAAAAAAAAAAGAAAGTAGGGTAAAATGATTCTACGACATCACAAGGAGGTTGAACTCGATAATTCAAACAAACATTCAGAACTTTGCACATTTATGAAAATCATACGCTGAAAAGCAGCTCCGATATAGTGTTCCCCGAAATTTCCTCTGCGGTAAGCAAAGCAAAATAGTTGAGCAAGCGAAAAAAAATTTCACTCGAAAATAAAACAACGTGCACACATCACTAACAAATAGGTTAAGGAACGTGCGATTTCTAAATAATAATGAAATTGCTTGAATTGCAGGAAGAAAAATACGCAAAAGGTCTTGCAACGTAATTGGATAGCCACCAATGGATTGGAATTTTTGACTAGACCACATGCAACTGATTCACAAGAATAATTTTTAAATTTTTTTTTGCAAAATAAACCAATGAAACTTATCAGAGTAGCATTTCACAAAATCTGAACTACTCCGGTATTTCACTAGAAACAATTAGCCAAGACCATAATCAAGATAGTGTCTTAGGTCTCCCGAATCTCAAGAAATAAGAGTTACCGATAAGCTACTCTGAAATTGGGCATATCAAACATACGGTGGAATCCACAAGTCTGTTGACAGAGGAAGCCTGATTTAAAACTGTAGTACAAATACCGTACATGACAACTTGCTAATGCACCTTTTGCCAGTGGTAGAGCCACCATTTGTAATAGTATTTCAAGTCAAACTTTCTGCGCAGAGCACTTTTCTGACTATCAATTTCATAAAAACCAGAATTCCATGTACATTAGAACACGCGTAAGACGTCTCATGGTCCCAAGTGAACAAGAAAACTTCGGTCCCTTGAAAAACTTATGAACAAGGTTCTAGAATCCCATGGTCCCACGAGTAACTTCTGAACATGGTTCTAACCCACGCACGTCGGCGTTCAATGCGGTACTGCTTTCAAAAATAATCGCCTCGGCTCACTTTTAATGAATGACTTAGCTTCTGGTGAAACTTGATTAAATAACATTTCAAAAACAAACGTTAGATTTCTAAACTGATCAGTCATTAACAAAATGACCTCGGCCTCTGGCAGTCGCTGTACATGTATCGTACAGGAATAGCTCAAGGGTCATACAGTAGCTCCATAGAAAGGGAACACTGACACATTTACAGCCGCATCCAGGATTAATACCAGACTTGGTCCACACCACAAATATCTTTCCAATATTTCAATTAATGAAATGTCGCTCACAAAATGTGGTTTACAGTTCGAAATCTGAAACCAAATATCTTACTGGTGCTACAATTTAAGACGAGTCTCCGAAAGTCGCTAATGGCTGTTGACATGCAACCGAATTTACGTGTTTTCGGTGGAACTGCGATGCGGAACAGTCAAATCCGTCTCGCGTGTACGTAATGTGCAAAACATTCCCACGCAACACCACCTTCAGACTTTGTCTGCAACTGTATCAGTTCTTCCTCATCCTCATCGGAGGCGTAGCGAGGAAATTTGGGGCCCAGGGCAAAACACCCAAAAACCAATACTGCATTGTCTTTGCATTTTCCAACAAGTCAACAATCTTAAATACCACTTTGCAAACGAGAGAATAACATCCACACGTATGAAAACTGTAATACTTCCAGATCAAACCTCGTGAACTAAAACGAGTAGGCCCAATGAGTGGAAGACATTTTTTCACTCGACATACTGACACATCGAAGACATTGAGCATGCAACAATGATGGCCTGAGCAACTACTTTTGCATCCAAATAATCTAAACGTGGATTATCAACCGTACTTTACTCACCAAAGGCTTGTTTCGATGAGTGTCAACAGCTATGACAGATACTGGAATGTATTCGATTTTACAGCCATAAGCGACAGGTGTCAGCTTGATCACAGTGTGGAGAGGCACTTTAATATAGGGTAGTTCATCTGATGGCAAAGGAAAAAATAAAGTTTTTCAAAATTCAAATTCGACTGTACATCATGTTCTGTAAATGTCCATAAATGGAAAGTAAATTTACCCGAATTCTTATCCATGAAGTAGGCCAAAAGACAGCGCAATATTGCCTGATGGCTGATTACAAGCACGTTTTGCTGCCGCTCTAACTCCTGCAAGTAACAAAAGTCTCGTGGTGAATTAAAGCACTAATAAAATCTAGCCTGCACAAGTAAATTTAAAATCAAAGAGGTTTCTACCATGATAACTGGCTCTAATCGGGTAACTAAGTCCTCGTACGACTAAACATTAAAACAAACAAGCGATTAGTACAGTTTTCGGGTTGCACGTTCGAGTAGTTTAAGATAAAATATGCCGAGCTGCTCGTCATACCTCTCCCCTCGGATATCGATAACTAAATTTATTTTCATCACGAGCTGCAAAGTCGTCTGGATATTTCTCCTGGATTTCTTCGTATGTCATTTCTTCGCAAATGCCCTAGGGTAAAACAATTCCAATTCAGTATACAAAATTACATCTAGATGCTCGATGGCGCCAGCCGAGAAAAGGTGAATTACCGCATCGATTTCATTGAGTGCCTTCCACCTCTCCTGTGGAGCGTCAATGTCTACTCCGGTCTGAATGGTTCGTTTTAAAAGGCTGGTCCACACCCGAAGTCCGTTCAGATCTTGCTTCTTTATAAAACTTGCTAGCGATTCGGCATATTGATGTCCACGCTCAGACAGGTCAGAATCGCCACCGATGCGCCCTTTCAGATTGTGCAAACTCTCGCCATGCTGAATAAAAATGTTATGGAAAAAAAAAGTAACGATAAGCCAACATTCTAAGAAGGAAAAAAGACATGCAGCAATAATTTGCAAAATCAGTTAAAATACCCGAGTGAGGTAAATTGTCCTAGGCGTGACGTGAATATTCATAAGGTAGTAAACAATTCGGCTCTGAACGTGACCTGGCAAAGTAAAAAAAATAAGCACTAGTTAGCAAAAGTAACGAGTTTCTTCATAACCCAAGGCCAAAACAAAGGATGCACAACTTCTAAAGATTCAATAGATTTGTATTATATAATGAAAACGACTTGTATTCTTTCCATGATCCTCAAGTGGCTGAATCTCTCAGTAGAATATTTAACTAATATTTCGTCAATCTCGACATTTGCAAGATTCTGTTATGTCGTACAAAATATAAAAAGGGTTCCGGGACTAAATTTATTTGGTTAGCAGCACAACAATAGAAATTAACTTTGTCTCTACACCTATGCCTCGCTATACGGCCAACTCCCCCAAAAAAAAAAAAAAAAAAAAATGCTGTAATTAGAGAAAGTGGCCAAAAACTGATAAGTTACCCCAATTTGCACAAACAAGGTCGGATTTGGCTAACAATAAAACAACTTATGGGTTTCACTTCGCCGAAAGAATTGATTCGTCATACGGTTTTACGGCCAATTTTTCCGAACGTATCTAAGCCGTAAAGCAAGGTATGTGCGTACATCTACAAACTTAATTTATTTCCATACGTTCCCATTTTAACACGAGAATCATCAAATTTAGATTTGCTATGATGGTATTAAATTTGTAGGGGATATAATAAATTCTAGAATGTTTGCTAACAAGGTGGACGTTAATAGATGTTACTTAAAATAATAAAAAAAAAATCTGTATTATTTATGATGCAACATGCACAAAAAAACAATGGAGTTACGTTGGTAGATTTCATCATCAAAACTTTGAATACAAATTAAGTACATCAGCTTCCTAAAGCCCAGACCAGAAGATAATCTGTGGAGACACGAGGACAGTGACGTTTTTTTCACCATTTTGCCCGAGTCAACATCAAAGAACGTTCGTCGTTCATGTGTCCGATTCCCATTTCGAGCGTAAAACATGGACACAAAAAGCAAACTACAGCTGGATACATGTTTCCGTCGATTATCGCCTGGTCTGGACCAAGTAGATATATGGCATACACAACTAAAAATCCACGATATAACAATTCCCCATTTCTATGAAAAACAATCAATTTTCACGTGTCCAAACTTATGACGCTGGGGTCACGATTTCTCACCTTCGTGCTTGTGGACCAGCATTTTCTCCCCGGCATTGTATACTTTCATGAACGAATAGTTCTCTTCATAATCCTCATCCAGAGTCTCGTAGATGGCCTCGTAATGTTGAATCCGTAAGATGAAGTCCTGCAATGCCTCGTCTTTATTCATGTCCCGATAGTCTGGACTATTCAGCTTCACGTCCCTAATATTGGATTCGATGATGGCAGGATCGTCACACACTGACTCCACGAAAAAGCACTTGAATCCAAACTTATCCACCACAATGTCGTGAATCAGCTTACGGCGCTCGCGGGTGGTGTTGGTCGCATCAAAGACCTAGATAGAAACGGTTCAACAGACCATCAATACAAACTAAGAGCAACTTTCTTCGACTTTTTCAAGGGTAAAACAACATTTTCTTTACAAATATACATCAATTGATCAAGAAACGGTCCACCTACCGCAACTTCTCCTCCATTCTGCAACCACTTGCCCATGTCCTCGAGGGCATCCAAAGCACATTTGCTAAAAGGAACACAAATAATCGATTTGTGATACAATAGTCATTTTAAATAAATTTCCATGTACAAGTCAAGTGTAAAAAATTGCAAATGTAACAAAAATGAACTAAGGGCAACTTGACTGTACCTTCGGATTGCCATGGCTTCCTTGTTGTCGGGCAGAAAAAATTCATGATTTTTGTAGGTTTGTGTTGCCTGTCGGCGGTATTCCCCCACATTGAATTCTGAAAGGAAATCAAGAGGTCAAATTAAAGAGACATGATGAGCGGTTAAGTCACAGAGCAGGAAGTAATCTGGCAAGATAAAGTACGGCTTACCTTGAGTCTTAATCCCAATCCAGTTTAAATATCTGGCAAGTTTTTTGGCAATGTATGTCTTGCCTCGTGCGGGCAATCCAACAGTCACAATGACGTGCGGAGAGTTCACATAATTGTACCGCTCCCCTAAAAAAAAATTGAGAAAAAAAAAATATTCAGTAAATCAGTCAAGAGGGCACTGCAGATGCAATTACTCAATGAAATCAATTACACTTCAATTCTGAAAATATAATCGCATTTCCTTATTTACACTATCTGGTGACAAAAGTAATTGGGAGACAAAAAACTTCCATCCCATGAATAGTTTTTTGTCAATGTTCTGGTAGCTCGAGACAAAAATTGATACACTACAGCGATTGTATTGCACTTGTCTGTTAATTCCCTGACATTTTTATTTTTCATTCATAATACCTAGTCCTCTCCACTATCAAAAGATTTTACCATTTATATCTACCATGTTATTGCACTGTAATTTTTTATAATCTGTTGATTTGTAGTAAAGGCATAAAAGGGCCTGCGGATCACAAGTGATAATATAAATATTATTATAATGTACATTCCAAAAAAGAAAAAATAACATCATTATGTGTCCGCATGGTGTACACATGCCAGCAGCAGCCCCTCTTGAGGACGTAATTTTTGAATAGCCCCTTATTTCAATAAAAGCAAAGTTTAAATTACAGTATTTTGAAATTACAATCCATAATGAAATTATACAAAACTCATACTTTTAGCAAAAGGCATTGTCATTTCAGGAAATGTGGATTGGTAGCTCTATTTATCAACATTGAAAAAGGATCTATCAATTTAGCATTTCAGGTCTAAATTTATTGAAATCTTTATTAGTTTTTATGAGTTTTTTTATGCAAAAAGCACACGACAACTGCATCTTGACGTCAATTGCTGCGTGTTAGTCAATCGTTAAACGTTTTTGGAAAGACTAATTAAGAAAGCTATTTTATGACAAACTTCAGTAAACAATTTACATAAAATTGTTCAATTTTGCCCTTAGGGCGACCTGTCACTGACAAGCACTAATTAACTGGTCCATTGCCAAAAAAGTAACACCGACTGTTTTTGGATTTAAGTATTTATGACAATTGACATGCAACGATGCAACTTATACCACTGAAAGTATAGGTTAAAAAAATAATAAGCTGAGTTTTATGCAGAAGCCTTTTTGTACAATGTTGTGCCAACATTGACATAATTTTGAAAATTTTGTCCCATATTTCATAAATGTACACAACCTCATAATGCTGCATTTAAAGCAGAGAACGAGGTCATTCCCACTTTGGAAAAATACAATTTATTAAAAACATGTTTTCAATAATAAGCACATTTTCACCTGAGAGAGGAAGTAGTAATTGGAACCTTACACAAATAGCTTTATGTTGTCGTGACTGAGCATATTTTTGGACAGTTCAATCTGCCTGGCAACAAAAATTGAGAAAAGAAAAAAAAATCTGATATGCTTTAAAACAAGCAATTTTGAAAAGAATGTGCCTTCATGTCAAATCAACGTTACATGATAACAAATTTTGACACCCATTCATTACAAGATCAATAATTGACATCCTGTATCTTGAACATGTTCAACAATTGAATACAGCTATAGGGTAACCAGTTTGCCAGTAGTGAAACTGGTTACCTCACTGCAATTTCAAACCAATCTGTAAAGATCCCAAAGAAGAAACATTTAACTGATGTTTCCCTACTTGGCACACGAAAGTTGTTTACACAGAAATTTCGACTGATGCCAGATTTTCATAAGTAAACTACACTTGCTTTTAGGGCAAAAAACCAGGATCTTAAACCAGTCATAATCAAAACAAAAAAGGCAATCGAGGAAATCTGACAACTTCCTCTAACACAACTTACATTTTAAGGAAAATGATATTATGATATAAATGAGTGGTGGGATTTCCCGGCTGGGTTCTGTGGGCGGTGGTGTTACATTAAAACCCCACATTATTTACTACCTGATACGGTATAAGTACCATTACGTTAACTAATACCCTAAAAACACGTGAGTTTGAACATTACAATAATACTCAGATTCTAAATGTTAAGTTTCTGATAAAACTATGATATTTGAAATGTTAAATTTTCGTATCAAAGCCATAACACCCTTGGTCACACCTTGAAATTACCAATGTCAAGACCAAGAACAACTTTATCTAATAATTCTTTGCACATTGCTAATGATAAGCTTACATGATAATGATATTTAAAAAATCTCAAGAGATTCTAAAGGTTAAGATTCTAATAAGACCCGACAAAACTTGCCAAATGTCAAAATCAGGAATTTATCTAATATTCTTTGAAATTTACTATTGAAAATCTTGCATGATAATGATATTCTAAAAATCTCAAGAGATTTAAAGTGTTGCGATTCTGATAAAACCTGACAAAACTATGATATTTAATATGTTAAATTTTGGTATAAAAGCCACAACACCCTTGGTCACAACTTGTTATTTAAATGTCAAGATCAAGATCAATTTATCAAATATTCTATGCGAATTGATAATGACAAGCTTGCATGATAATGATATTCCATAAATCTCAAGAGATTCCAAGTGTTAAGATTCTGATAAGACCTCACAAATCTGATATGTGATTTATTGAATTTTCGTACCAAAGCCACAGGACCTTTCAAGCTTTCATTTGTAAAATGCCATGATCACATCCAAAATAATTTGGCCAACACAACACTAATGATAAGTTTAAGTGGTTAATTACAAAAATGCCAACATGTCATAAATGTTTTAAAAAAAAACCACCTGCTCAATTTTAGCAAAGTTCACATCCCAATTTTTCACACCTGGATGTAAAGATCTAATTTTTCCAAATCTATACAGCATACAAGTGAAATTTAAAAATGTACACAGTAAAAAACTTCACTTTTTTTTGCATGAAACAGATGATAATTATGATAATGCTGATGATTTATTAAATCTAAAGTAATTACTTAGCCCAGGCAACGTGCATCTCATTGGTTCATCTTAATGTTTACTCCCAGGGCCCAGTAAATAATGTTTTCCAGCAGTCTAATCAAAAATTAAGTAGGTTACAAATAGTTAACACAACCTGGTAATTAAGTCGAATTGGCCATGTCACGAACCCAGTGACAGCTTTTCCCTACATCAAACGGTTAATTGCAGCTTCACCAAATGACAACTTGTGACGTTAGACAAGTTTTTCATTACAAATGTTGTTTTTGTAATTATCCAACATCATGAGCGCTGCTAATTAATTAATGTGACATAATCTATTCAGCCAAGGTCTAAAAGTTTACCAGCCAAAGGTTAGAGGGATACGACACTGGCATGTTCAAGACGTGTTCAATTCTGTGTTGTTGTAGCAAAAAATAAAAAAATAAAAACGTGCTGCCAGAGGGAAAATACAAGGAAATGAATTTTGGCAGCAGCTAAAAGGACAAGTGGTGAGGAGCCAAAGGGATGTAATTTTATTTTACAAAATAGGTTAATAAAACGTGCTGAAGAGGCCTAGGGTACACTTCTTTCTAAACAACCCTCCTGGCACATACGGGCCATTCAAAAAGGACGTCCTCAAGAACGAAGGGGGAGGAAGTCTGCTGGCAGGTGGACACCATGTGGACAGGTGGAGGGAGGGAGGGGTGACGCTATTATGCATGTCCACTAATGCTGGTATTTTTCAGTTTGGGGCCATTCAAAAAGGACGTCCTCAAGAGGGGTCGAGATCTGCTGGCATGTAGTCACCATGTGGACTAGAGATGACGCCATTATGGTGTCCACTAATGCTGGCATTTTTCAGTTTGGGGCCATTCAAAAAGTACGTCCACAAGAGGAGGGGCAAGTCTGCTGGGATGCGGACAGGGGGAGGGAGGGGTGACGCCATTATTGATGTCCACTAAAATGCTGGTATTTTTCAGTTTGAGGGCCATTCAAAAAGAACGTCCTCAAAAAAAGGGGGGGAGGTCTGCTGGCATGTGGACAGGGGGAGTGAGGGGTGAAGCCATCATGGATGTCCAATAATGCTGGTATTTTTCAGTATGGAGGCCATTCAAAAATAACGTCCTCAAAAAAAAGGGGGGGGGGAGGTCTGCTCGCATGTAGTCACCATGTGGACTAGAGATGACGCCATTATGGATGTCCACTAATGCTGGTATTTTTCAGTTTCGGACCCA
>JAQGBW010000300.1:0-48300 GCA_034698625.1 Julus scanicus | reverse complement strand
ATCGAGTCATTATTAGCGGAGTTACTGCGATTTAAAGATTTCCTCGAAATATGATTGACAGCTCGGTTTTACCACCCTCCCCCCCGCCTCCAATACTTTACAGCGCTGTATCTCGGCTAAAAATCGGTTGTTTTTTAAACGGTTTGGTGTTTTCTAAAAATAACGATGCCCTCTTTTATATTTTTTTAAAAAAATTGAACAATTCTAAAAATTAAAAATTTAGTTGACATTTCTGTCACTAGGTGGCGCCACCCATCATTTGAAACTTTCAAAAACCTTCAAACCGCTGTATCTTCGTCAATTCTTGGTCCATCTTCACAGTTTTTGGTGCGTTGGACTCCAATTAACCTCCTCTTTCTTAATCTGTAACAAGAAAGCAATTTTGAAAACTCAATGCTCGAAAAAAACTAAAAAAGCATTGATTTTGAGGGTTTTCAGGCTCTGGAGAAAAATCTATTTGTCGGAACGTCGTTTTGAATGCAGATTATGAAAGAGCAGCTCGTTTGCAGTCTAAAACACCAAATACCACGAACATTGAGTGATTGTTAACGGAGTAACAGCGTTTTTAAGCTTTACTCGACAAATGAGAAACTGCTCCGCTAAACCACGCCCCCAAAATTCGTAGCGCTGGTTCTCGACTAATAATGGCTACATTTTTGTGCTGTTTGCTGTTTTAGAATGATATTCGTTTCATCTTTCATAATCCGCAGTAAAAAAACCAGTTTTAAAAGTCCATGCTATCAAAAGTTTAAAAAATCATTGTTTTTGCTGGTTTTTTGGTGCTGGAGAAAAATCTCTCTAAAAAGTATTAGTTTTTATTTCAGATTATGAAAAAGAGGGCAATTTCCTGTCCAAAACACCCAAAACTGCGATAATCGAGTCATTATTAGCGGAGTTACAGCGATTTAAAGATTTCCTCGAAATTTGTTTGACAGCTCGGTTTTACCACCCCCCCAAACCTAGCTACAAGTGTAACACATAAAGGAATTTATGGATTGTCCCTACAAAATATTTACTTAAACCATTTTTTTTTGCAAAATGTGCTTGCAAAATCGCGTTTTTTTCTGGCAAGGAATCAAAGACACATGTCTGCGCGTGGTTTAAGCAAAAAAACCGCGAAATTTTAAGAACATTTTTGTTTTTCGTCAAAAAAAACGGTAAGGGTATAGCTAACTACTCTTTGCTTTTTTTTCAAAAATCGGTGAAAATTCGACTTTTGAAATCGTTGTTTTTTCTTGCGGAATTCGAAAGTAGATGTCATTACGAGTAAGAAAAGCCAAAATAAAAACCCGAATTTAAACAACAAAAACTCGCGTTACAATCAAAAAAGGGTTTTACCTATGCAGACATAATCTATGGATGATCCTCATTGAGCAGCGCCGAGATTTCCTATAGTACACATTTCAGCGGCAATTTCAAAAGTAAGAATACAATTTTAGGTTCTGGAGAAAAATTCCTTCGATAATTCGTGTTTTTTATAAGGCTTATTCTTGGTACTTAGTTAAGTGCAATTTAATTGCATTACGTTTGCTAAGAATACTTGTTTCAAATTTGAAAAAAAAAAAACAGCCATATCCTACATTTGAAATTGCCGCCTAAATTAACTAACACCTAGCGCCATCTAGAATCTACATTAGGAAACAGCGCATGTCATCGAATTGGCTGTTTACAGTAATATTTTCTTAGTTCCGAGTTGATTTACGGATCACCGGAGATTTTCTACGAGTGTAACGAAATGAATTACCTTCCGGGGACTGCCAGTTTAATAGAGGAACTTGACAGTATGTATTTACGCCCTCTATTTATTCCATATTGTGCATTTCTGCGGTGCTGCTCGTCCACTACGTGAGGATGTCCATAGTCTTGTCTCTATATGTTTCGTCTTTATTTCATTTCAGAGAAATTAATGGTCGTGTTAAGAGATGGAAGAACCTTAATTGGATTCCTTAGAAGTATCGACCAGTTTGGTAACTTGTGTTCGATATTACATCAATCATGATATCCTATTGATTTAGTATAGCACGTGCATGGGCAATTAACACATCTGACATTCAGGTCCCACAACGTTGATATAAAAATACTATTTCTAGTAATTCTAGTCGTAAAATAAAGGCAAAAAATGCTTTTTTCTAGCATCATAAACTGACTTTGTGCTCGTGCAATCTGTGGTTTATCCATCATTGTAGATATTTATGAATATGGTACAGTTATGCGTCTGATCTGAAATATATTTTTATTCTCAGCTAATTTGGTACTGCATCGTACTGTCGAGAGAATACACGTGGGAACGGAGTACGGAGACATCCAGCGAGGCGTGTTCGTTGTCAGAGGGGACAACGTGGTCCTTTTGGGAGAAATCGTAAGTTTGATACGATATCGGTGCATGTCGCTCCGTTGCAATCTGTTTACAGTATCGTTTTTTTTTTTCCAGGACAGCGACAAAGAGGCCAATCTTCCTCTGAAGCAAGTGTCCGTCGACGAAATCCTGGAGGCCCAACACAACGAACACGAGGCCAAGCAGGAAAAAGAAAGACTGAGGATTCGAGCCATGAAAGAGCGGGGACTTTGCCAAAATTTTGATGCGACTCAAGAAGATTTCTGAACAGACCTTTAAATTTATCATTTCTGCGACAAAGCTAAGCGTATCTGGTTTCCATCCTTGGAAATATCACGTGTAAACCTTCAAGATGGAGGTTTTCCGATGGGAAAATCGGTTTAAACGATGGTTCTCAAACGATTATTTTGAACAGAGTTCGAATTTAAGTTAATTCGTGTATCATAATTTTTGTTCTTTTTTTCTAATAAACATTTCCAGTTTGCAATAAAGACTGCCCAACTTTTATTAATTATAGCATGGACAATAGTTTTTGGTTGCAATAATGACACTTGCCAAACCAGGAGTTTGTATCCTGATACGAGTTACAAAAGTGTAAATTCAATGATGAGCTAACTTGATGTGTCAATGATTTGGTAAATGCGCGACATACCTGCTTTGATAAACCAACCATTTATTAATGTTACACGCTTCAAAATTTCAAGTTGATCTATTGATTAGTTAAAATTTAGTACATTCTAGCTGAATTTAATGAATGCCAGTGACGGGTGTGAGACAGTTCTTGTCCATGGCAGCCATCATTGTTGCAGGGGCAACATGCATGCGGCACATGTTTGCAAACACGTGGAGTTGCCTGAGTGCGTACTCGTTCTGTAAAGTGTTAACAATGTAAATTTCATGCAAATCCTAGCCAGTGAAATTTGACATGCAAATACGGTAAACTTGGATTTCTTACCTGGCTGAGTGGATAACAAACTTTGGAGAAATATTTCACAGTTGTTTCGTAACATTTTGTGTCCTGGATGTTCATGTTGGACCTCAAGCTTCTGAATGCTGCTGCCTCCTTATAGCTATCGTGGACAGAGTCGTGGACTATATTTCTAAGTGACATTTTGAGGCTGGCACGATTCTGCAAAAAAAATAACCTCATTAATTGCGTACCGATTGTCGAGTTGGTTAAATCCCGCATAATAGCTTATTAATCTTACCTCTAGCAAGTGAGAGATCTGTTTTTCAATCAAGAAGCCCTGCTCCTCTGTTTTTGCAGATTCCAACTTCCTCTTTAAGATTTCCAGATGAACTTCTGTTGCCGGCACTGCATCTTTCTGCGATCATATGCAAAAATCATTAGTTTGACATAGAACAAACATTTTCGTGTTTTTTTTTTAACGAGAAGAAGACTTACGGGAATGCTGCGGACTTTTTTAGACGTTTTGGTCGATGCGGCCAATCCTTGGAATTCACCTACTGGCAATGCACTAATGGTCTAGAAAATATAACAGTTTTGTGTTTCGGAATCTCAATTTCACGGTTTCTATCACCAAAGAAAAAAAGCTCATGTTAAAATTTCTTACCAAATCTCCATATTGCATAACGTGGCTTTCGGTAGTCAATACTTTTACGGTTTCAAATTGGTTACTCAAGGTGTACGATGCTAAGTTTTGCTGAAATTACAATGAGATAAAATTATGCATATTGTGCAGATATAAGTGACAAAAATAACTAATGATGTTGTAATAACCAATTTGATTAAAAATATTAAGGAAAAGTAACTACATGATAAATTTTCTGAGAAAACACCTGGAAGCAGAGTCCTTTTTTTATTTAATTTGCCAAATGCTAGATTTTAGTTTTTAACATAAATGAAAATTTTACTGAAATACTTACAACATCTGAGTCTTCCATCCAACTAACGGAGTACAAATCTCCCAAATAAGTTTCGAGCAAGGGGTCGTAGTAACAAGCATAAGAAGATTCCATAGCATTGGATGCAGTGGTAGCATAAACTTTAAAAAAAAATATTTTGTTTTTAAAAAACACCCGCTGAATTTAGTTTTTATAATTTTCTGCCAAATTCTATCACTATTTACTGTTAATATTTGTGGGCATGGTGAGGAACATGGATCCAGCTTCACAAGCTTCCATGTAGAAAGTAAGCTAAAAGTTTTTCAAAAAGTAATGACTGTTACAATTTTATCAATAAAATTACTGGAATTATTTCGAAAATATGCCTGTTGAGTTAATTGCAAGGTGTTTACCTTGCCATACATGTTCGTGTCATACATAGCTTTCAAAGTCGCTTGCAAATCGCTGGCATACATCTGAAATTAACATGAATGTTTAAGTTTACATTTCTGGATAAGGTCTTCTACCAAATAGTTTTTTTAGAAAACGCCATGGTACTTTGAAGTGTAAAAGTCATGAATGTTATCAATTATAAACGAACGTTACAATGGTCTTTGATAACGCTGATAATTACAACAATTTTAAAAGTATAATAGATAAACATTATGATTGTAACAAGATATTGTGTAATAGAAAGTGGTTATGCAACCCGTTTCTGAAGTATCTACAAATTTTAAACTTATTTTAAAAATATTATTTGCATTACGCTTTATGTAGTGTAATTTTAATAATTGTAATTTACTAACAATTATTTATGGGTAGATAAATTCCATTATGAATTCACTTACTTCTTCATAAGGGAATGCAACCAGATTAACAGAACCATGATCCACAAAATTAATGAAAACATGATCGTTTGGCCCACTAAAGAATTCATAATACAACTATACAATTTTTGAATAAAAAATAACATTAATTATTGAAATAATGTATTTAAACCCAAACATAATTTGTACCTCTTTAGAACTTTTCCACTTCCAACACCTGTCATTGCTTCCTCGTCTCCCAAGAGGACATTGAAAAAGTTTTGTACATTAACTTCCTAAATAGTTTAAAGAAAAATGAAAATCGTTTGATGAATGTAGTTTTTTCATATTAACTTTATAAATAATGTGAAACTGAATAAACTTACTAGTTTAGTGTAATCCTTTGGTACTCCTTTATAAACGTTTGATCCGTTATAATGGTTGATTATCACTCCAGGATTTGGGTTTCTAAATAAGTTTGAAATGTGAGTGAGTACAACTTTAAAAAAAAACTTTAGATATTGGCAAATATTCCTCCTCTTCCCCATGTACTTACAATGGGTTATTTGCAATATCGTCATACATAAACACAATTATGTGGTCATCAGGGACACCATGATCTCGAAGAACTTGATAGGCATGGCAAACATCAGACTATAAGGCAATGAAAATCCACAATCAATAAAAGTTTTCTAAGAAAGTAAGTACAGGCAAATTATATCAATTTTTTTTAGAAGTTTTATAAAATGAATTTAACTTTCATTCATACAAAGCATTTTGATAACTTCATAACAACTCTCTAATGTCAATAAAAATAATGTAGATTAATGACTAAATAAAACATCACTAACCTGATGCCTATAATTTGACCAAGTGGTTGAACCTGATACCAAAACAGCCCAAATGCTGCCTCCTTCTGGTAACTGGCCATTGAGGGCCACAAAAGTGAGGGCAAAGGCGACAAATGCTAATAACTTCATAACTATAATATCTTAATTAAATAATATATTTTAGATTCAACTTTCAAAATTATGGGTTTCAGTAAAATAATTGAAAATAATACAAGTAGCTTACTGTGATTTAGTCGTGATATAAATTTCAGCTTTACGTCCACGATATGTTTAAAAAAGTGAATTTCGTCTTTTTATATGCTCTTGAACATGATTATTATTTAATCGTATCCTGATGTAAATCACTGGTTTAGATAATAAGCCATTTCTCTACACCTTTATCTTGTCAAATTGCTAGAATCATTTCACAATTGATCCTTTGAATTTAGCAACAATAACAGGGTCAGATAAATAAAGTTGTAATTACAATGGTAACAGATTATAAATTCAGAGAATATCTTCAAATTTACGAGGTCATTGGAACATTATTTCTCACGAAGGAATGTGTGATTGATGCAAATCTCTGCTCAGAACATCTAGTCTGAGCCTCTAATCTTGAAACTATATACAATATAAACTTTTGTTTGTTTGTTTTTCAAAGATAAAATATATGATGCAACTGATCTTTAGGCTATGTACTCTAAAATGTGCACGTATTTAAAAAATTTAAATTTGATTTACAAAATTTAAAATTTATATGCTCGAACTGGAGATAAATTTTTTGTTAAAAATTTGATTTATATGTTTTTGTACATATTAATCACAAAAAGAGAATTCGAAAATATGTAAAAATGTCGAATTTAAAATACTAAAATTTTTAAGAATTTCATTTTTGTAGGTTTGGTAGAATTTTTAGATTTATAAATGGGAAATTACTAATAAAGTAATGTAGTTTTTCATTTTTTAGACGTTTCTCAGCCATTGTCAAAAGCGTTTTTTTAAAAAAAATGTATGCGCATCTTGACTAATGCTGAAAACTTTCTTAAAAGTAGTCAAAGGCTTTCCTAAATTCCAATCGACATAAATAATACATTGTAAAGATGATGTCATAGTTTTTTTAAGCTCGGGACCCTAAGTATCTTGATGGCATATAAAGGTATAGATTATCAGACGTTAATCTTATCGCATTAAGTTCAATACATTTGCATGAATAGTTGATTCACTGGTGTTTTTAAAGTTGAAATGGACAACAAAATCCATTAGACTAGAACTTATACTTGTAAGTTTAATGTAACGAATGACGGATAGGTTTGTTTACAACTTTGTCGAAATCAATACCAATGAAAGATGTTTTCTAGGTCAGTAGTTGTCGGTTAGATGCATTAAAGATCAAATGATTAACTGATGCAGCGGACATATTTTCAGAATTCATGGGGATTTTTATATGTAAGTAGTTATGACTCCTTCAGAATACAGTATTTTGGCAACAAAACATTTAATTTTTATTGATACATTTTTTTAGAGAGAATAACATTGAACTATCTTAGGGTCAAAATAAAGCTTAGTTAAAAATAACAGGATGTTGTTGCAATTCAATCAACTGATCATTAGTACTCTGCTTTATAGCATATAATTTTAAATTACACGATTACTCCACGTCATGCTAGATTTTACGTAGATCCATCAATTCCAAAAAACTTGAGTGCATTGTCGCGAAGTAGTTTTTTCTGAAAAACGACAATGTACAACATTACATTTGCATATTTATCACCACTTAAAAAGAAGCCTTCAATTTTTTTTTTAAAATTTATTTCCAGTAATCTCAGTTTTTCAGGGATGTCCTACCTTTCTTTCATCACTAAAGTCACCCATGGATTCGATTAATTTTCCTGGATGATGTTCTCCTAGTGGAAATGGATAATCACTACCCAATATAATGTTATCCTAAACATAAACAGAACAAATGTTAAGTTGTGTAGATATGTTACAATTATCTGCTCATGTTTTATACAATTTATTGAATACTTTCAACATTGACTTTACTATAAGTCAACTTTTGTAGTTTTTCACAACGGATTTAAAAAAAAATTCGGATGTGGTTTGGCCACTTACCTCTCCGAGAACGTTGACTAAAAGTCTGAGAGCTTCAGGGTCGTGGACTAAGGAATCTGCATAGAATTTGCCGCAAAAGTCCCTAGGACTCACAGAACATTGAGTCGCACACAAGTCTGGCCTGACATCATATCCATGAGATATTCGTCCAACAGTGTATGGAAATGTACCGGCACCATGTGCAAAACACACTTTGAGATTTGGAAATCGCTGAAAGACACCTCCAAAAATCATTGAGCAAATCGCCACTGTAGTTTCGGAAGGCATGCCTATGAAAAAAAATTATAAATGTGATTCAATGGCTTTTAGAAAAAAAAATGAGCAATAAATTTTCTTAGTCATACATATGTTTTGGGAGCACAATGCAGTTATTTGAAGACATATTGTCAACATTTTCTTGAAAGAGGGGGAGCTCTACAGTTTGGGGCTTGAACCATATCATTGATTTTTTTTGTATGGATTTTATGAAAACTTGCCCTTAAATAATGTATTTGGCACTTTTCAGTGAATTATTCTAGGCAAAAAAATAAAATGCTTAGCCTGAGTTGTATTTTTACTAAAGAAGCAACATTTTTGAAACTTTTGTCATTTTTTGTTTCCCTCATGAATCTCATATGCCTCGTTTTAAACCTTTTCAGTGAAATACTGCATTTTAAGCAAAGTGTTTTGGTCGTTAGGAACATATTCATCATTTTGACATATTTGATATAAAAAAGTGCTTCGCATACCCACAAGCCATGGCAACCAATACTTTTGCATTCTTCTTTTTTCGTCCATGTCCCAAGGATGAACCAATATTGGACAATTGTATTTCTCTGCAGCCTGAAATGTTTTGGGTTTATAAAGTATTACTTTTCATGAAAAAAGGTCCTTGAGATTTCTACTAAAAAATTAGATTTTATAGTAAAGGATGCTATCATTAGCATAACTTTAAACCTGTCTTGTATAAAACACAGATCCTACGTGAAATCAATGGTTTCATTATGAATGTGCAGTCTGTAAAATCGATTTCACCTTACATGTAAGTTTTATATAGTACTTCATTTACATAGGAAATGAGCTTGCTGTGAACAACATTGTAAATCCGTGTAGAACTTACATAAATGGCTTGTAAAAACGTAAACTGTTAAATGCAAATTTCAATTGCTTACAAACAGATACGAATTAAAAAAATATATACATTTACAAAAAGTAAATTTTTATGAAAAGGTCTTTCAAAAAAAGGTACTTCTTTTTTATAAACGGTTCATTAAGGCTTAACGTAAAATTAATCCCGCTTAAACTTAAATTTCTATAATAGTTGAATGTTAAAAAACCTATTATTTTAAACTAAAAATTCTATAAATATGGGTGATTCATTATTTCCACGCAAGTTGTTCGAATCGACAGTCCAATATGATGTACTTAAGTAATTTAACATTAAATCTGAATCATGGTACTGCATTATTTAAAAATATAAAAAAAGTGGCTATATAAAATAACAATTTTCATCAAAACTAATTTCAATCATAAATACCTACATTTTCATTTTACAGCGCAACTTTTAAATCTAAAAATTCTGTTGCACATATAGTATTTTTAGCAGTGTTTTTCAAAGAATACCATTTTATGGAGTTGGAACTTTTGAGTTTGCTGTGGTTACAAATTTAAAGACCACTAATATAGAGTGTATAGAAAACCATTAGGTGAAACTTTTTTTTTTAAAAAAAAGTAAGTTGGCTGTAGAAATTTTATGCAGTGCATGATTACCTTGTAAAATACGTCTAATTCCGGCGCATCCAAATTCCAATCATTGACATGTGATCCAATTTGGACTCCTTTTAGATTTCGTTTCATGCACCTCTCTAACTCTATGGCTGCCAGTTTTGGATTTTGAAGGGGTACAGAACCCAATCCGATGAACTTGTCCGGGTACTGACGAACACAGTCTATAATATGGTCATTCAGGAATGTGCAGAGGTCGAGTGTATTGTCGGCTCTGGCCTATGGACATGTTTTTTCAAAATCAACACATGATACATCAATTGTTTTTGATAAAAGGGCATGTCTCTACTTACCCAATAATTGAACATGACTGGGACAGTTGACAGCACCTGCATGTCCACGCCACTCCTCTCCATGTCATTCAACCTGGCAGGAATTGACCACACGTTTTCATCAACTGTCCGAAATAGTTGTCCATCTTTAATCATCATACCCTTTTTGCCTTCTCGCACCAACTTTATCCAACCGCCATATCCATAGCGCTGTGAATGTGATGAATAAAATTAAACTCATTGTGAAATTCAAGACAAAATTCAGATCCAGGACCCTTAAAATCATCACAAATTTTTACAAAAAATTTCCTCAAAGACACTGTCTACTAGACTTGGAACATTTTTGTTGTTTCAAAGGCTGTACATGGGCACAATGCATAATGTCATGTGATGTGGTCCTTATGATTCCATCACTCGAATCACTTCAAATGCTGAAGTAACCACGAAATGATTAGGAACATTTTTGGTGCTTCTGGTGAATAAAACCTAAGAGGTGACGCACCTTGTTTTTAAAGGTTTTTCTCAACAATCTCAGTCATGTATTTATTTATTCTTCATTAACAAGAAAGGAAATTAATAATAAATTAAGAAATAATCAAGGAAATGTCTTACGCTTTCCAAATCCGGCCATGTTTCCGGCAGAATGTGGGCATGGATGTCGATTTTCATTCTTCCTGTGCTGCGACCGATTGAATCAAGTTATTTAATAAATTTATTGCTACCAAATCACTTTTGAAAAAGTGCCAAGGCCGCAATGAGTTCAAGTTCCATCATGAAAGACGAGTGGATTTTCGTTTAATTACGTATTAGGAATTCGATTATCTTACATTTTAAAAAGGATCACGTTAAATTATTTCAAAAACGTAGCTAGAAATCAAGGGTCGAGAAAAGGAGAAACTTTTGGTAGCAAATACAATTAAACTACCAGGTAAAACTAATTGCCAGGTATCAAGGTAACATTCCAAGACGTTTAGATATCATATGGCATCTGAGGGCACTTTTTCAACATTTTTAAAAATTTATCACAAAAATTCATGAAAATTTCATTGAATTACGAAATTAAATTGGTCAAAAAGGGGTAGCCAATGGAGTGATGATTATTGCTAAATCAAGAATTTGTAAATTATCTAAATCTAATATTAAGAATCTTTTTTCATGTGAATTTGATATAAAACGACCTTGAGTGTTTTGCAACATAAAATAGCAAATACTAGTGTATGTCAGGATTTGTTGAAGCATCAAATTTATCTTTGGTTACACAAGATGTCAACACCATAAACGCTAATACATGTCAGAATATATCAGAAATATAACAAAGGTCATCATTTACACATCTAAGGAATTTAAAACCGGTTTCAAAGATCAGTTTCATTTTTATCCCTTGTTACAAGTATGTTTTTTGTGAATAAAATATGTAACAAAGTTCTATGCAACCGGCCATTGTTTCAATAAAAATACATTTCACTGACGTAAGTTGAAAATAATATAACAAACAAACTCAATATTGGGTTCAACATTTCATCTGACTTTTTTGAAATGCAAAAACATAAAGCAAGAAAAAATTTATTCAAAATTTTCACTGTTGGCTGTGAGATGGTGGTAGCAGATAATTCAGTATCATTTTATGGTATGTATAAATATTTTAATATAAAAATTACTGTTCTAATGAACTTAAAATTATGAGATAATCTGTACATCAGTATTTATTTCCAATATGACGACAACCTACCCTATTAAAAGTACTGCCATCTGGCGAACACATTTGGAATAGTAATGTGTCTTTCATGAAATGACAGAATACAAATTGGTTATTACAACAAATTGACTAGTAAATTTCACATAACTTACAATTTCTGGCATGACAAGTACAGGAGATTCAAAAACTGGGATTCCAAAATAGGCCATATTATTTACATTACAAGAACAACAACATTTACTTACTCTTAATGTATACTTCAAAAAGTGTGTACCTTTAATTTTTATGAAGAATTAAAAGTCATGGCCACCTGCACCAAACTTCAGTTTAACCTAATCGGTGATAAAAGCAGCCTTTTATACATAAAATCGATTTAACTACAAATTAACTTATAAGTGAAATTTGGGCATTTAATCGAGAAAGTAAACACATTTTTTTTGTGGAAAATTTACCAAAAGATAAAAATTCAAAACTTCATCAACTCATTAATTTAAAAAGTACATACATATAAATACTTTGGTAAAATTGATATGCCAAACAAAATTTGGTCTAATGGAATAACAACTGCCGTTTGTGTTTGACACCAATACTGACGAATTGACTTATAGCGCACTTTGAAATATGCATTTTCTAAAATATTTATCAATAAAAATCCATTATTTGCCTTATTATATTTACATTAAGCTAATCAAGAGTTTTTTGACACTCACCATATACAACAACAATAAAAAATGAGTTTTAAAAAGAATAAGTTTATCCGAAAATTTAAATTAGCAAATATCATAAAAAGGAACTAGTTTACTTTGGCATTTTTAAGAGAAGCAGGCTCCAAAGAAGGATAACACAAGAATATTGTGATTACACTTCTTTAAACTTCTTCAGTAAAAGAAATCCTTTCATTTTTAATCTGAATGGCTTGTTTGCTGAGGATTACCTGCTTTAAAAAGATTTGTCGAACTTCGCACTGGCAAACTGTTAAGTATAACACATTTTTGTTAAAATACACAATGAGAACTTTAAAAAAAATCTCACAAAGACGATATCGGACTGTACTAACAATTTTCACCAGCACATTGAATGCAAAGGTAGAAATAAATGTAAATTTCATGAGTCAATTGCAGAAGCAAAGTAAATTCTCAAGTTTATGTGAACACGTGTTGGTTTGAAGTTTTCATTTCAAAGGTAGTGCTCAGACACCTATAGTAAATGCTAAATTTCGTTGTCTGCAAAAAACATTAAAGCATAGAAGACACTTTTAAAGACGCTCAAAAATGGTGTTTAGGAGTTAAATAGTTTCAAATGATAGAATAGATTACAAATAAATTGAAAATCTGAGCCCTGTAGGATTCCCAGGAATTTCCAAAGTTGACAATGGAAAAACACATTTTGGCATTCGAAAATTCATTGAACTTTAAGCTCCTTATAAGGATGAAACAAAGTAAAGACGACATTACCCGTATTTGTATTCACATAAACTGGAGTGTTTGCTTGAAAATGGGGATGAATCATGTGCGCAACTCTATTTTACTGGCTAACTATTTCAAACATGAATTCTGCACCACGAAAACCTGTCAAAACAATGAATAAAGATGAGAAAAAAATGAAGATCAATCTGGTAATGCTGTTGTTCACAGAAACCAACGTTGGAAGTTAAGTTAAATCTGGCTAGTTTCGATTATCAACTCTTCCTTTGGACACTGCGTGTCGCCATTTTGTTCACTATCCTTCGATAACTTAGATTCTTCCTCTGTCCCATCGCATTCATTGACATCAACTAGACATTCGTCCACCTCTGGCTTCTCTGATGGACAATCCTCATTGTCACTGGTCTGACAGTTGAGAAAAGCAACGTTACACGCTATATCCACAGCATCTTTCACTTTCATGGCCAAAAGCCTTTTGTTCCTCTCGTTGTTGAACTCCACGTTGTTGATGGAACTTCTGTCACATCCACCAGGCAAATCTTCAATGCTCCCTTCCTGGATGGGTGATAGAACGTTTAGAGACGTTTCAGCCATGTCTCCCGTGGAGAAATTCGGGCCATTGGCAGCCTCCAAATTTCCATTGGAGTTGATGAAGGGTGGGTTTGGGCTGACAGGACTCTCGCTGCAAGACTTCAGCAAGGGCCGTGCCGTCGCTTGAGACTCCACTGACTCCTGACGCTTAAGCTTTTCTTTTGAGGACGCCTTTCGAAAGGGGGTTGCGGAAAAGGAAATGCTGGCCCAACTGTTCATCGACACCAGCCTCTTGGTCCTGTTCTTGTGGTCGGAGGCAACGACTCTGCCTACCCTGACACCACTGGATGCAGATTCTGTAAAGCACAAACAACAATGAGAACATGCTGGTGCAATGCCATTTTTATTAATAAAGGGATTATTTATTTATCTCATCTAAGCTTTTAAGCAAATCGAAACAGCTTAGCAAGAATTATAGGGTTTTTAAAATGAAAACTACTGAGTTATATGAGATCAGGCCTGACGAGAGGGAGGGAAGGAGGGGGGGGGGAGAAAAGAAGGAAAATATCCCGGGCCCGGGCCTCCGGAATATGTGTGAAAAAAATTTTAAATGTTGAAAATGTATTTTTGGAATTGTCATGAAAACTGAAAAACGCAATTTTTCTATGGTAAAAACGCAATTTTTCTATGGCAAAACGCACATTTTCTTCGGCAAAAATGCAATTTTTCTACAGTAAAAACGCAATATTTCTAATGCAAAAACGCAAATTTTCTTTGGTAAAAACACATTTTTTTTATGGTAAAAACGCAATTTGTTTATGGTAAAAACGCAATTTTTCTACGGCAAAAAACGCAAATTTTCTTTGGTAAAAACGCAAATTTTCTTTGGTAAAAACGAGGACCAGATATCCCCCCGGGCCCGGCCCTGGCTCTCAGGGCCCCTGTATGAGATTATTTGTTTCTGTCTTTCATGGCAATATTTTTCTATATTGGCTGTATAGTAGTCTAAACACAAGTCCTTACCGCCATTGGTTCCTATATGTAATGCTGTTCTAAGGGAGCCTTTTTTACGAAAACTCGACGGGCTTCTTTGGCTAAAGCTCCCTAAAAGCAAACGAAAATTGTATTAGCCGTTATTTGATTGAAGTAAAATTGTTCAGCAGCCAACATACCGACATAACTATCACAAGTCATACATCATTCATCAGCAACCATTTCTAGGAAACCGAATCTTGGGATTTAACTATTAACTAATGTCTAGAGGTATATTTGTGGACACAATTTCATTTGAAAAATCAATGCCCATCTGGTTTTCAATGGCGAAAATAGAATCAACTTCCGAGTAACTTGTTAGAAAATCAATGACCTCGCCATTAAACAAACAGCATTTGAGGCTAGGATAAACAACTGCAGTTACTGTTCATTTGAAAACAGATTTTAGGTTGAGTTGAACAAGCTACAGTTATGCACAATTAAAAATACATAAATTGTAGTTGGGTAACTAATTTATTAGCTGAGAAAAACGAGATGGCTATTGATCCGATTTTCACTAAGCCCGAATCCAGCAATTGTTAGTAAGCATGCTGCCTAAATCACAAGCCGCAGCCATTTGCGTTCTAAAAGGATGCATACTAGCTTACAAACGACAGTTAAGAATTATATGTGACAAATACTTTACCCAACCGTCTTTCCAAATTCGCAGATCTATGTAAGATTTTAAATAGGTTAATTACACGTTACTTTGTTAATTTACTAGGTCTAATTGGCAAGAAATTATTTTATATGCGACACACAGAGTCCATTGCAATAATACAACAACTGGTCTACTTAAGAGCATTCATGGAATTTGAATTTTGTTACCTCGCATAGGTCATAGGTTACGGCCATTCGTAAAGGTCGATACCGTCTAAAGCCAGAATGAAATTAAATTGACAACTAAGCTATTTTAGATACAATAGCTTTGTTAGGTGCTTTTCTGATCCCGGTTTGTGTTATGATTCAGAGTGAGGCATAAGGGCTATTCTGTTTTTAATGATTTTAAAAGCAATTTTGTTATGCAGAGAATAATTAAATGCGTCAAGAATATAAGCCGTTAGCGTAAAAAAGCGCAGATATTTCTTTATACGTTATAAAATACAAATTATTAGAGCAAAGCTTTCATATATATTTAACCTAACAGCCAATGAATTCAGTTAACATGTGAAAAAAAGAAAAACCTTATGACTCACCCTGTATCTTTGTTGCGCATTAGTTAATATTTGTTTATTTAAACACAGATTATTTAAATGATTTAGTGTACATACGTTAGATTAGATTATAAGTTTAGTTAATTGATAGTTTATTTAAGAATTAAGCATATGTGGTTATATATTCGCCCGAGCCTTCCTTGAGTTATTTTTAAAGGAACACTTTGTTTTAGACTGTGTAACTTGGGTCTTCTACACCGAGGAGATTCTCTTTGGTTCTAATATCTAAACTCTCTAATTCAACATTGGCTTCATCTTTATCGATGCTTCCATCACCGAGAGTAAAGTTATCAGTATATTCTGGAAAAACGTTTTATCAATGATGAATGAGGACCAGCTTTCATCGTGTTTCAACGGGAAGGATCCCCGATTTAACCATGATTAAAAAAGTAGCAAAACAGTGTTGAAATTTCGGTAAGAACAGGCCTACCGAAACCAAAAAAAGGAGCCAAAACCAATTACCTGCACTATTAAACGAGCGTGGTTGTTCTCCACAAACAATGGTATAATATCCTTTTCGGAATGATTTACTCCGAAAAGCATATATAATAGGATTGCAAGCCGAATTAATGTAGCCACACCAGTAGGCCTGTAAAATAGAAAATTGGTGATAACAACATCAAAAACAATAATAATAAAAACAACAATAGCAATAGCAGATGGCTCAACCAGACAACAATTTTGGATAGCTGGTAAAGACTTGTCAACAAATGAACCTTAGGTTCTCAGTTTGAGAGTTTCTTCACCAGAAGCAACATAAATATATCGTGAACATGTGTTTACAGTGAGTTTTGTTCAAATAAACAAACGGCATGTTTAGAACCTAGGTTAAATCCTATGTTGATTCAAAATTATCCAAAAGTTTGAATAACAGAGATACAATTATAATAAGTCCTCATCATTTACTTGTTCAGAGATGAGATCAAGACACTTTTTTGACTGTTGTTGCATTTTAAAGAATTAGAAATGTATAGAAAATGTGATATTTTGTGATTATTATTGCAAAATTTACGAATTTAAAATCTGTATATAACTGATAACATCCAAATTTCAACAGATTTGAACCAATGAGATTTAAGAAAAGTAATCAAGAAAACGTTGTGAGAAAAGTGTGGTTGCTAGAAGTAGTTTCTATATTGATTTTGTGTTTTAATGAATTAAATTGTAGTAAACTTGAGAGAAAAAAAACTCGTGATAGCTAAAATAAATTACTTCCAAAATACAAACTATATATACAGCTAATGGAAAAAAGGAAGTTGGCGACATTCATACCAGTGGATTAGCGATTACTGGAACGCTTTTCTTGTCGAAAATGAAGGCAGCATAACAGGAGTAAAAAATGTAAGGTGACCAACAAGTCAAGAAGCAGATGAGAACCACCAGAAGCGTCACCGAAATTTGTTTCTGTTGACGCAAGGAATTTTCCCTGTCCAGGTTGGCCATCTCCCTCATCCTAGTCAGGTGACTACGTATCTCGCAGAAGATCTTGGTGTAGCAAAAGCAAGTCACCATGATGGGCAGCAGAAGATTCAGCAGGGTATTGCACACCGAATGTGACAGTTGGACAATCGTCTTTGGATAGGTGGGACCGCACTGGGAGGCCCCTTCCTTGTACTCGTTCTGAGTCCATCCAGCCGCTCCACCAATGGCATAAGTAAAGCTCCACACCCAAGTCACCGTGATCATGACCAAGATCCTCCTGGGAGTCATGTAGCGACTGAAAGGTCTGGTTATGGAAATGTACTTGTGGATGCTGATGAACATCAAGGTCTGCACAGAGGCCACCATGAAGAGGGACATGGTGATGCTGTTGAACTCGCAGAAGGCATCACCCAGCACCCAATCCCCGGCAATGAGGGTGATAATGGAGAATGGCATGTCACATACTGCCACCAAGATGTCGGCCACCGACAAACTCACAATGAACATGTTCGTCCTGGTTCGCATATTCTTGTGCTTGAAGATGGTCAAGATGACCATTATGTTGCCTCCCAGGGCCAGTACAATGGCCACCGACAAGATCAGGCACATGGGCACCACGAAGGCCAGCCCGTAGTCGTGGTAAGTGGAACTTTTGACACTGGTACTGTTGAAGTTGGTAGTGCCGTTCATGGTGTTCAATGGAAATGGTGCCAGCGAATAATTGTCTTCCGTGCTGATTGTGCTTTCTCTGGTGAACCAAGATGGCGGTGTAGCGGTAGCAGAACCCATGGTGGGACAGTTTTCGCAAGTATCCACAATGGGTGCTGCTAACGGGATCTTTTATGTGAAATCCAGGCTTCAACTAGCCAAAATCTGAAACGACAAGATTTTCCAATGAGCATAAATAGATTTTTTGGCGTCACTTAGGCAGTAATTTTGAACTTTAGTTACTTCAGCAAAAGTTTAAAAACATATCAATCAATTCAAGCAATAAAATGTTTTGCAAACACTAGAATGTTTTCTGAAAATTACAATCTCACATTTTTGCAAGAAAGTTCCATACTGCTTATTAAAAACAGTTTTGGAATTTCTTGCTCCAAATTTTACTTTAACAGCATAGTACATGATAACTCTTGTAACATAACTTTAATAAAATCTGTAAAACCTATCACTAAATATTTTAATTTGATTTTTTTCAGCGTTTATAAATAACCCCTTAAATATTTCTTTAAGAAACAAATATTCGACAAACATTCAATGGTTTGGAATAAAATATTTACTTCATCGTCAAAAATAACCAAAAAAAATTCATAATGTTTAATGATGTATTATGATTATTTATCCCATTTGTGGCGCTTACGTTAGCCGAAATATCCATTAATGTAAGCGCTATCAGATGTAGCGCATTTATGCTAATTCCTGAGCGACCTGGGATGAAACATTGTCACATAATATATAATAGCTACGACGGAGCCATACATTAATTAATAATGAAAACTGTGGGCTGTTCAAAAAATATTCCCTATTGTCGAAGAAAAAACAGTGTCGTAAAAAAGTTTATGACGTTTTGAAATATGAGGTAGAGATATCGAAAATAATTTATCATTGTAGGGGAAAGGGAGTAATAGACATTTACAATCGTAAACAAACTCATAACAACGAGCAATTTTTACAAGAAATTTCTCACCCAATTTAACAAACCTAATATATGATATTTCAACAAGATTGCATTAGCATAAAATATGGCAAATTGAATACTAAACTGCTAGAGCAGTAGTTACACGAGTAAATACTCTTTATTAGAAATTAGCACTTGAAGAAACCATTTTTTTAAATAAAGGTTTGCATATTTCACCATAACATGTCATTTTGTTTTTTCCAAATTAGTATAAATAGGACATTTGTTTTTGCTTTAGCATGAATTTCACCCAACATAAATCTGTTTTTTCAAAGATTTCTGCTAAAACAGATTTTTAGGATCCGTTTACTATAACTGTCAGAGGCCTAACCCATCCACCGCATGTGACACTTCAGCAAAAAAACTAAAAAAACATTTCATGTTTAAATGTTCACATTAATGCCTACTTATGCTATGTTTTAGCTGAGAAATCCGACGAATTCATGTTTGTTTACCAGGCAAAAATTCGACAGTAATTTGAACAAAAACTCATGAATATAAATAGATTGGCGGCATTCAGGCGCCTTAAAGAACTTGTCGTTTATCCTCTCTTTTCAATTTTCTGAAAAGAATAGAGTTGATTAAATTACACTATGATGAAATGCAGAGCACACACGATTTTCAATGGCTACAAATTGACAGGTGGTGCATATCGGCCGTGGTTTTTTTTTAAGGATAACCTACATTTACAGAAAGCAATTTTCAACTGGTACATCAAAAGAGTCTTAAATGTAATCTACTTGAATGCAAATTACTTGAAAACATAAATGGGAAACGGCCTGCTTTCGATATCAGTCTACACAGTTTGTCAACAAGTGAAACTATAAATTAAACGTTTATATAAAACCCAGAATCTGTTCCTAGTATTTTCAAAAAATGCATTATAGATGGCGCTGGACTTTAGAAAAGGGTTTAGCAAGGGTTTATGTGTATTTTGTAAATTGTTAGATTTACATGTTAGAATTTCGTTGTATTTTTATATTATGAGGTGAAATTCAGCATAAATTAAGGAATTTGTATTTCTCAAACCAACTAAGTCCGTTTCAAACTTGTATATTGAGCCATTCCATTTAAAATTTATGTATGTGGTCATCACTTGCTATGCTATGCTATTGTTTATAACCATTACCAAGTCTACCTCCATGTTAACCAAATAATTCCAATTACTTGGGACAGATTCAGAATTAACCCCACCCTGAAAGACCATAAAGTACGCCAGAAAACTTATATATATACTTATAGCTGCAAAAATGCCCAGAATATTTGGGGCATATAGACTGCTTAATAATTTAACACCCATAAATGAAGAGTAGGTCGCAAAATTGTGCCAGCAGCATACTTTACGTAATTCCGTATAAGTATTAATTGGAAGGGGAAATCATGAAATGCAAATTAGCCCGGTTCTAGCGCACCTCATAGACACATTAAACAATATACATTTCATGAGGCGTTTATAAATAATTAATATATGCCAGGTCTAAAACCATAATTAATTGATGACTTAGGAATACATTATTTACAGTAAAAGCATGTCCTTGCAATGGCAGGGTTAATGAACGGGATAGTTGAATACTGATATGTTTATAAACACAGCTAAATTACAAATGGCATAATATGTTTTGATTAACGACTTAATTACAAGTAGGGTCTAATTGATGTTCGGTATATATACAAGGCATCTGGTAAAAAGTGGAATTTAAAAGCATTGTTTCTTCATATCACCCAATTACCGAGAGGTTAAATGTGTCTTATTCTCTAAAGTGCAAGGAATACTTGTATAATACTGTATAGAATACGGTAAAATGGGCATCTCCTGTACAGGAATATTTACTATAAATAAACTTGTGTAGTGACGTAAATCTTGAAACACTGTAAACAACAATTAAACTTGTATAAAATAACTCGAAGCTGAAGAATGAGAAAATCTAATAAAAGTATAATCGAGTAACTAATGATGGTCGAAAATAGTACTAGTCTGTAGTTTTAAATTTAAGTTCTGGTCACAGCATATTAAATCGAATATTTATTTAACAACTTGATTTTTTTTAGAATTCAAATAGTAAAAATAAATTATAAGATGGCTTCAAGTTAAAAAAAAAAAAAGTCAACCGAACTTCTTGGAAGGTATATAAAAGCTTTCTTTGTGATTAAAGTATGGATAATATCATTAACAAACTTTGCAAAATGCTAATTGCTTTCTAATGATGTCATTAAATGTTTATGCGGCATTAATGGCATTATCGTCTTGAAAAAGCATAATCTAACGGCTGTCTGCAGAAGATTATAAATCTTTCTTAAAATAACTCAATGAACATATAACTAACATATGGTGCATACTTTATAAATAAAAAAACAACTTTCAATGAACCTATAAAGCTGGCAAATTTAATTCAGTGCAATTTCAAAATGTGACCGAATTATATAGACTGAAATTCTTAAAATAATCGTATCATGCTCTCAATAATTTTACGTTTATTCAGAGAAATTAAGCTGATCGATAACGGACATTGAAACATTTTTACTTCTAATATACAAACTAAACCATTTCAAAAGGAAGTCAGCCAGGCTAAAAATATACTTATTTAGTAACCATATCCGCCATTAATGCCACATTTTATACTTATTCTGAATTCGTCGAAGTTGCATTTGAAAATTACTTTCATTATTAATGACAAAGTGTTTCCTAAAAACACCGACGTGCATGCTTTCAATTAAATTTGAAACACATACACACTTTCACTGTTATGGAAACACCAGTGTCTCATTCCGAATATAGATTAGTCAGCAGGAATTATGTGGACAGGTTTGTTTAGCTCTTCAGGTAAATAAGTATGGAGAACAAAGGTAATTGTCATTAGACCACAGTAATTCTGTAATCAAATAATGGGTTGGCAACTAATAAATGATGGCAATCTCCTAAATTAAAAGACTGCTACTTCCTTGGAGATAAACCGTCAATTATTTTCCCTGGTAGAACATTAAAATCACTTCACAAAATTAGGTTCCTGTATAGCGTGACATTCGTTAATTGTTCAATATATAAACATAGGAGATGTTTATAGAGTTCTTAGCGACGTAATATCCCTACAAAATCAATGTGTGTTTAAGCTACGTTTAATTGAAATCCACTGCAATTTATAAGAGCACCAAGTGCAAGACCATGTACAATCCCAAAGCGGATTAAACAATGTCTCATCAAACAATAGCCTTGAACTTTACTATTTTTATATTCCAAATGTAATTAAGAAATTTTAATTGGAAATTATTGGAAGGCGTTTATATTGCCACTCATATGATACCATGCAGCCATGCAGTATCAACTAAAATAAGTCATAAATTTAATTTTGTCAGTTTCATTAGCTTAGCTTAATTAAAATTGTATGTGGTTGTGGTATATTCTCTAAAAGTTGGGATAGATGGCAATGTAAACAAAACAGGATATCACGGGGAAGCCAACAACAGGACATTTAGATTTTATCAAACTGCAGGTTTTCCAGTTTTTTTGTTTTTATGTGATCAGGGTGAATGACACATTAATAAGTAACATATTAAGCTGATTAATATTTAACTTTAGCTACAGAGACAAAGGTTTTTATTAGAGGATGCTAAAAAAAGCATCTGAAACTAGTGTTTCCATAAAAACGGTCATAATGTGAAATAATTCTCTTGAAGAATTCACAAGAAAGCCTAAGAAAGTTTTTCATCAAAAGTTTCAGTCTGCAATGCTAGACATAACTTACTTCGAGACTGTCAAAAGGTTAAATTTCATAAGCTGTACATGTATATCAAGAAGTAGTAAAATTCAAAAATTTACAGCTGCTATATATGGATAGATTTCATAAACGCAAGATTCGAGAAACCACAGCTGACAGAATGAGATTAAACTGTTTATTTGCTTTAAAAATTTGTTTTACCAAACCGTATATTTTAACGGAATTATACAAGCTTTATCGGCACATTAAACTGTAAATATACGAACGTGATTACAACCTTTTTCCATTCGTTTTAATGGGTTTATGTAAATACTTTTTATAAAGCTTTCATGGATCCTTTATAGGAAAGAATTTATAAGACATGAAATGAAACATTTGCTCTTTTCTATGACATCATAAATACTAAACTTCAGAATGGTAGTTAAGCAATTTGTAGAGGATTGCACTGTTTTCGTTCATTTGCATACCGAGTAAACATTTACAAAATCATTAATGTCTTCTGTTTCAACACAGCTAATTAGTATTTTCTTGTCATTAAGAAACTTGTTATTGCTGTGAAAGGACAATTGATAACTAATTTCAATTACAGGAATACATGTAGTTTAATAAGTGCTTTAAAGTTTCACAAAGTAATCACTTCAAAGTTTGTGCACGTCGAACCTTTGCATGTTTCATTCCTTTATTGTGAAACTTTTGTTCAAAAGACATTAGCAACTTGAATTTGTCCATAATATGGATTGCCATAAATGATAATGTGCAGACGCATTAGGCAATGCATTTAATGAAAAAAGTTTATTTCTGGGGCTTAGCCTGCTTTTTAATTCCACACAAGTCGACCTTTACTTGTTCATAGTGAATTGATAGTCCCAAAGGACAGCAACAAATTAACAGTGTTGCATTTATTCAAATAACCTTCTGGGTGGGGCTGTTAATTGAAAAGCCAGTATGGCAGTACTCAACAAGAAGAACTGCCTTTCTGGCTTGAAATTCCACCCACTCGAATGTTCAATTTCAAGTATCCATGAAATATAGGTTTTAATCAGTTTTACATTGAAATAAGATACTGCCACCTTTTGAAATAAAGCGACTGGAACATTGAGTTTCCACCATTTTTAATTGGAAAAAAGTGGCATCAGATGTGTGTAATCAATAAATCTCAACTCGATGCACACTATATTTTAACAACCTCCTGATAATACAAAGAGGCTAGTTTACGTGACCATTAGGATACCTCCCACATAACAATGGAATATACCTGAACAATGACTAAATCATGTGTCTGGAAAGAATACACCAGAGACTACCACTATGTAATGCAATCATTATGACCAAGACCTTGATAGAAGAGCAGCACAATAGTTCATACTCATAATGGTCTCATAGCTCAAGAGTTTCACAAAGTTTGTGTGTAAAAAAAAGTTGAACATTGAAGAAATGCTGATAAATGAATGAAAGATAGTAAAAGAAAGCTCAAAATAAAGTTAATATCATTTAAAGAAACATCGAGAGCAAACTTAATGCGCTTAGGTTGAGGCCTTGCACGAACGGAAACACATTCCAGGATTGTGATATTCTTAAATGTGTCACCATGTAAAAAAAAAATCAAACGGAGATTTGTTAGGCCTTTAAAGCACTGCCCATCTTCCGCCATTAATCATTTTACTGGAACGAGCAGGACACAGGCCATTCATCAGATTTTGAAAAATGGGCAAAAGTTAACCTTCATAAGTGTTCAAATTCGCTCATGCATTTGTATTCATTCTTTTCTTCTATCCAGTGGTCGATAAGTATAAAACTGGATACATGCTTTGTCAAAAAGCATCAACAAATGATGATGAAACTAATGCACTTCCATTGAAAGTAGGTTAAAGCAATGGCCCTTTATAAGAACTGTACATTTGTACATACAACTTGCCCTATATTTAAGCCCTAAGAAATGTGACAGTAATGGCAAATGCTAGGTCCTTATCTCGTCAAATTTAGTTTTTTTTACGTATAATGAAATTCGTTTCTCTGTTCCTGATATTTGTAAACAATAGCACTAACTGCATGGCACATTTCCAAATGTAATTGTGGTCATATAGCCTGTATAAAGTAAACAACGTTTTGCTCTGTTGGCAGGCAACAAATACATGGTCTGCCTCTAGAGCATTTCTTTAATAAATGCCAGAGCATTTTTTTTTTACATACGCTTGTATATTATAAATTCTAACTTATCACTACATGTATAACCTTAAGCAGACGTCTTTACTTCAATGGTTTGCGTGCAAGATTTTACTCAGTTTTCTTGTTTTTATGACAACATTAACCTTTTATTGGTCCTCTGATCCATGGCATAACATGTCTAAAGATCATGGTAATATCCACTTGCCCTCACTCCATTGTACCTCAGAGGCGCAAATCCACTCGGTATAACAAAACCTTTTACAATATACCAAATGGTGTTTTTGCAACGTCACAGAAAATAAATCAATATTTTGTGGGTTTCGTTTGCACGAACAACCAGAAAACATCATGGTTGAAAGTTGGACGCATTTGTGTGCCCATATCACGTTTAAAAGCCTGTGAGCATAAGTTTGAAAGCAACACACAATATCAAACTGATTCATGCAAATGTTTCAAAAAGATATGAACTTTTAGAAAAATCAAAATATTCTGGTTTTGATCACTTCCAAATGTTCCCAGGTTAGAATTTTATGGGACGATAACAAATGGATCGTGATGAAAGTTTAACTTTTCACCATTTCTATTGAATTTCTACAAGAAATGAATGGCAAATTAGCTTTTTATTACCCTCGCCGCCATTTTATGGGCACAGATGTTGGAGGCCTTTATTCCTTTATTTCCTAATATTTTTCCAATATTAGGAATATTGGATAAACGTATAAATCAAGCGACAAATCGCATTAAGTGCAATAGTACGGAAATTTATGAAATAAGGCAAATTTAGGAATTTTTTCGAAACAGTTTTTTTTACCTTTACGAAGCTTATTTTACCATATTTCGTAAAAACATACACTATTTAACTGATTAAGTTCTAAAACTATGATTTTTATCATATCATTTAAGTACTGATGTTTTGCATTTCATTATGCGACTTCCACTTTTTTTTTTCAAATAGCCTTGAATATCAAGAGTGGCGATTGCGTGACTTTTTGGAAAATTGATTTTTGTTACCATATGGTAAATATCCCAATAAAAAAATAACAATGCTTATGCAAACTCAGAGCCCACACATATATTTTACAAAGTAAATGTGTATTTTGCTATTGAAAAAGTTTGCATTTTGCCTTTTATTTGAAAAAAAAAAAGTTGCAATTCAAAAACTTCAATATGGTCACTCTCTGACGTCACACATGGTGACCTACAATTCATCAACCAACGTAACATTACAATTCTGGGAAAACTGAGGCGAAAAAAACATGTCGCATAAAAATATTAAGTGGGTGGAACTGAGAACTAAAAATATCCCTCGAAATGCTATTTACAAAAATATTCAAATGCAAGCCCCATTACAGTAAACATTTAATTAGCTCATCCAGATAATTAGGCCTGTGTGCATTAAAGCACCATTATACAGTAACTTTGCAATGATTAATGGATTATCTCACAATAACACGAACCTTAACCGAATGAAATTAAGTAAAAAAAGGCAATGTGTCGAAACTCACATAAAACAAGATTCCTTTACAACAGCTCAAAATTGTTACTAATAAGACTGTAAAAACAATGTCAACAATGTTTAGGCTACATCCAAATTAAAGTATTCTCTATTCCCAGAACCGTGTCGTCATATCCTGTAAATTGAACTTATGTTAAGGTTCTTAGTCACAAATTATGTGCTTTTCAAAAATCGTGTAGTCAACCTATTTTATTTGAGAATTTCTTTTCAAGTAATGGATATAGCAGCAAATGTGCCATAAACTTAGGGAAAACACCTTAGCTCAACCGTATATTTCGCAATAACAACAACGTGTAATAAAAAGGGCACATTTTTTTTTCCAATCCAAAAATAAAAACACTCAAAAAGAAAGTGTAGCATGATAGCATAGACGTTAATAATTTCTTATTTTTAGAGAGGAAAATAAAAATAAGAGTCTATAGCAAATCTAACATAAGTAGAAATTCTGATTTAAGATCTGTTTATTTTTTCTTAAAATTCAAGGAGGAAGCTACTTAAGAATCTGAGAGTGTTAGAGGACTTTCTTTTCAAAAAAACAGGAAACCTTGTTGACTGCCACATTTAAACGAGGACAACATGAGATTTTTACTGGGTTAGGAAATGTTTTTCACCATTTTGGAAATACAAATTTTCCCAATTTAGGCCCTGAATTTTTCCACATCTTTACACGTCATTATGACTTAATATTTCCATTAGTTTTATGGAACGCTTAACAGTTTACTGTATTTTGTGGACCTCGCCCCTGTTATAAGTTTTCCACTGTACATAACCAAACTGTTTCAACGTTCAGAACCTTATTTAGATTTTCTGAAAGTTCGCGTCTTGCTATAGTTATATGTTTATGTTAAGAAACTTAATTAGAAGAGGGAAACTCTACAGAAGGCTGATATAAAGAAATAAACATTTTCTTAAAATATGGAGAAATCTGCGGTAAATAAATGGTCCTATCTATAGGTCGTCTTTCGTTTGCAGTGTATATAGGCTGCTGTTTTTTGTCACTCAATGACTAACATTTGTTACCTGGTTTATAACGTGATTTGAAAATAGCATTCCAGCGGTATTAGCAGCTGACATGAGGACTAAATAGGATGAAAGTTTATTTTAAGGAAAAGCACAGTTGAAAACTGTAGCACATTCTGGAATGTGCGAACTGTGTAATTATCGAAATGTGCAACTAAAGCCATTCAAGAAGAACATAGCTGTGGCTACTGAATTTTGGCACTTTGTCGTAAATTTGCAAAACTTTGCTTATACTTGAAAATTCCCTTTTCAGAAAGTTTAATTCAAAGTAGCTAGGCCGCGTATTTAAACTCAAAGTAGGAAGGTGAAGTTAGTAAATGTTCTTTTGTGACAATACCTAAGTTTTAAATTAAATTTAAACTTTACTATTATTAGTCTAAGAAAGTATATGGTTACCTGCATTACACGTAAATCACTTATTCCCTTATACAAATTCCATTATAATGCAGATAGCATATTCAAATATATAATGTTCTTTGTTACAATAACACCCAGTTCCAATGATCAAACAGAATATCTTTTCACTGACAAATGTGAGCCATTGTAATTCTCGCCATATAGCTCAATAATTAGTTTACAAAATCACTAATGGATTTTCAAACAAAAATCTTTCATCACCATATTCAATATGATATTAATACTTAACTCTACATTTGAAATTCAGAGCACGTTCCTTGATATGTAAATACCACGCAAAAATTAATTTTTTGGAAGGACTTCTAATTTGTAAAGTGATATGCAAACATCACTGTCGCTATTGTATAATAAACACCTTTTCATGGAAGTTTTCAAATTTAATCAAGCATTGATGTATTTTTCGTAGGAGCGCTGCTTTTATGTGATAAGCATGGCAATATTAGAATGTCAATTGTAGCTTCTAATCAAAAACCACTAAAAAAGATAAGTCATTAAGCTGATTTATTGGATAAGTTCTTGAATGTTAATCATCTACTGTGCGTGATCAACGTTTGACGTAAGCTGAAATTCATAGACCGTGTATCAGTGCACTATATCAATATTCGCTCTTTGCATGAGCGATGATTGCAACTAAATAATCATTAGTTTTTAAATCGACTTTTGTTATCATTGCATTAACATGGAATGTTTGTTGAAAATATTAGTTGATTCCACTCAATAAACCGAGAGTTGGTTGTGTTTATCTGTTTCTACTCCATATGGTAGCATTTAGAGCATTTGCATCTAGCAATATTCCTACTTTATGTTGGGATAAAAACTGAAGGAACATGGTATATTTTATGTCGTGATTTATATACATTACACTAGAATATACATAATGGATACACTCCCAGTAAAGCATGCACTAAACTAGAGCACACTTCCCTCCTAGTTTCGCGAACCTCATTTCATCCTATACAAACCCATCAAAGAACCAAAAGTGCAATCATGCTAGATGCAATAAAACAATAATTAATACAAAAGAAACCAAATTGCAGCGGTAGATCTGAAGCAATGAAAAGGAGAAGCCATCAGAATTTTCATTTTCGTCAAACAAAACATTGTTTTGGCACATGATCTAATTTTCTTTTAATTTGAATTGTGCGATAATTAGCATCTAGGGGCACATGTAGTCTTTACATTTAATTTCAAAAGGTTTGAGTTTAATTAATTAAATTTAAAGCGTAGGTATACTAAGAGGGGCATAAGCTACTTCAACCAAAATAAGATTACATGTGTTTCTTTATCATTAAAATCATTGAAAATTTTCTGTACACAATTATTAAAAATGATTTTTCTCAAATTTTTCTTAAACCTTGTTTTTAAGGCGGGTATTGTCAGCTTTGGAAAACCTATTTTTTCGTAATTATTATAACAAATGCATGCACATGTATATTCCAAATATATGCCAATTTATTTGCTAAATTCTTTGAAAACAATATTGTATTTCATTTTGTTATGATAATACAGTACATCATTGAAGAAAACGTGTTTTTCCAAAAACAAAAAAAAACTTTTTAAACGAAGATACAGTTAGTAGAAGCATTTGAACATTTTTCAGGTACATCTGTGATGCAGATGTAAGAATGTAGACAAAATATATAATTTGTAAATACTGCAATGCTAATGGGAAATGTCAATGATCTATTGAGTTCATAGCACTATTGCTACTCTGATACAAGGAATACAGCCTTTTGCGATTAACAAACAGAATATTTATCACAACAACAACTGTTTCGGATATCCGGAACAGGAAGACAGTAGGTTTGCTGAAGACACATATTCTATTTAACGGAACATGCACATTGTTGTATTTTTGGGGCATATCGACCACATTTGTTTGTACAAAATGTGCTTTACCCCTGTGAAAATAACAATTTTTCACCTAAAATTATCACTTCCTCAAGCTGGTATGTTTTTTTATTCAGAATTATCGTGCATATCACTGCCTCTTGTGTACTGTGGAGATAGGAAGTACTTGCATATCAATGCCATCCATGTTATCCATGCCAGCAAACAAAGGACTGTCACTCCAGTAGTTATGCCTATAATGTTGGAACTAGCATATATATGACGTCGATATTTAAGCAAATAAAACATAGGAAAACCAATCACTTTTAGCTACTCCAAAACAATTTTAGGTAACTCTTTATCGATCATGAAAAATGGGTTTTTCATATGACAGAGAATGACAGCAGTAATGATATATATTGGAAAAAAAGTCATATCCCTTGCTGGTTACTATTACACATAAACTTAGGTTCCTAAAATGTGACAGAGTTAACTGAAGTTATCAGTTATCAAGGACCGATGTTTTTTTTTGTTTTTTTTTGATAATTTATCTAATATTTTACTTCAGTTCACCAACACTTCCTAGTCATCCCGTTCAGGATATCAACATTATCCAGAGCTTAAAATAGGTAAGCAATTTACAAAATTAATTTTCAAGTTGAGCAACAGGGCATTAGTCCCTTCTGTCATCTTCACTAATGAAAATAATGCAAATATTGACTTTGCATCATTGAACTAATATATTGAGGGGCTAATAAAGACTAAAAATGTGCCAGATATCCCTAATGACACCATACCCTATTTTATCATGAAGATTTGCCAAACTTCTTCATTAAAAAGACAGACATTAGCATCCTTAATTCAATAGATCCTACAATGAAGCCTCATCCTAATTAATGACGAAAATAGGGCACTTTGAACCCATTCTGCGAACTAAAATAAAACCTACTCAGTCATTAATTTTATATTTATGAGGCTAGCTGATGAGATGTACTATTTCAAGTTTAACATACTACTTTGCTATACACTTTCACAGAACATTGCACGCACGTACTAGCCATTCGTGACATCACTAGGGAACCTGGGATTTAACAAAAACGGGTAGACTGAATACTACAAATAATAACAGAAAATTCCTGAAAACCCACTATGACGTCATCATTTTACGCCACCCAACACCTTTCCACACCCCCCTACTGAGTGCTATTTCGGTTATTACAATTCTGTAATTAGGGCGTCAGCGGTTGACATTGGGGAGACAAGGACCACGAAACTGCATTAATATAACAATTAACGCGGTGTAAAAGGACCTAAATGCATCCTATGTGTTTTCACGTGAAAAACAATTAGGCCTCTACCAGTCCCACCCAGGCATGTCCAGCACAATGATGTTCGCACAACAGGCACAATGTTCTCTAGATGTGACAGATGCAGGTTAAATAGGTGGTAAAACGACAACACACCATTTTAATGGCAAAAAACTCGTGTTAAATCGTCATTTAATCAACATACCAAATGAGGCCAAGTTATAAAAATGCATATTTGCCAGCATATCAATCTGATATTAAAAGCTGCAATATATTAGGGCTCAACTGCACTGCGGTGTTAAGAAAACAAAGGGCTGCAATAATCCATTAATCTGGACCAACAAATGAGGTCAGATAAATGCAGTACAATTGCAAAAAAGAAAGTAAACAGAACTGATTTTGGCTGCAAACTACAAATACTTTCAAATGCTGTAATAAATTCAGAATTTTAGCGAATATTTAAAAGCATCGAAATTCTTTAAAGTTTAGCCCAAAATTGAGATCTACTAATACAAAATAATAAAGGACGAGGTAATGTTTGGGTCCCTCGAATAATTTTAATATGGTAGCAGCTATGAAATATCTGATTACACACTGTTAAATATATAGAAAGTGATATGTAATGATTCTGGTCTTTCCAGGGGCCATTTCGCACTTAAAATTGCACGACATGTTCTTGGTTGTACATTTGTAAAACATTAATCATTAAACAATTGCAAAAAAATCCAAATAATGTTGTATTGAGCCTTAAAATTACCGTAAAATTTTGCATATTTAATTTTTTGCACATTTGCAATATTTAAATTTTGATTGCTAAGCTAAAAAAGAAATTTTGTCTGACAAGAAAGTGTACTAAACTTTAATTCGTACTTATAAATAATTTAGCCAGTATCAATTTTGAATGGCATCAAAATTACACTGTGAACTGGCTCGTCTCCAAGTAAAATTAATGAGCTTTCCTGTCGTACACTGGTGCTATGCAAGATTGCCTACATACGAGAACTCCAAAATTACCATTTGTAACTTTAAAAGCAGTAATTAAATGTCGTGAATGCACCCATAGACTAATTTTAGAATGCTCTACGACATCATAATTATACATGTTGTAGTATCTTTAACGGTTAATGTTTTAAAATTGCACAAACCAAGAACATGTGCAATGTTAATGGGATTATTAAAATCCTCACACAACTTTTCCTATTCAACTCTATAACTAAAATGTGCATAGCTGCTACCAGACAAGCCTCACCCTGTATAATAATAAAAAATAGACAAATTTCAACAAAAAGAGATTGCTCATATATTCACTAATCACTCGGGAGTTTATTAGTTTTTTATTTCCTTAGAATGAAACTGATCTATGCTTATTTTTCTTGGAATACATCGTCTTTAGGGTAATATTACCAAATGAAATGTGTTTATAATTTAAAACATTAGAAATACATTAAAATTGTGTTAATGTTTCGAGTTCCAGGAAAAAATAAATATCAGTTATCAATTGTTTACAAGAAATCGAGGTTTATGTTAAAGGTTCAGTCAACAATTTTCCTGTTATGTGTATGTGTTATTTTTTAAAATGTACTCCCTAAAACTATGACAACCAATGACAAGTTAGAATGAGTATACTTGAGAGTTTTTAAAATTTCGATAAGCTTTTTTTCATTTCTTTCGATTCCATGGTCACTTACTGACAGGAATGCGATAAGCAATATGGCGAATATCAATAAGGATTTACAAATGTATTAAACGACAATGGTAAAATAGTTTCATTGAATGAATGTCCAACTCTTTTACGAAAGCATGATTTAAGGGAAAAGTTTAAAAATGACATATCTTAGAAAAAAAAAGTAGCACAACATCGACCTGCCATAAGCATATGTGTGTGCGAACATCCGAAGGAAATGCAACTCAATATTTAAACTTGATAAACATTTCTGGGAATCTCATGTTTTCTAGATAACAATATTTGGAATTGTAGCAGGACATTCTAGATAACTTTAACACGCAATCTTTAAGACTGAAAGTCCTTTAAAGATTTAGTGTGTATACTTGCATAAATTGCATTGTTAGGCTTTTTTTGTAATGTAGTTATTACCTTATTATTAAATGATAACTAAAACTATTTACTAAAAACGAGTTATTGTTTGTGATGCTTAACGCAACAACTTATTGCAATTCACGGGATAAAAAAATAAAACCTACATAACTTATCTCGATATTGTATCCTGGTTTGTTCAAATAATCTTCAATAATGAAGTATTACAAAAATGGACAGAACTTTACAATAGGAAAATTGGGGAAAATAGAATTGTGAGAAGACGACCAGCTTTTTGTTTTCGTAATCTTATTTAATTTTTAAATACTTGAAATTTCAGAAAACATGCAAAACTACCATGAACAAACTAGTATATCAAAAGTGTATTTTTTTTTTTTTTTAAAGAAAAACGTAAATTTAGAATATGTCAAGTATAAGTTTGATTTAATAATCGCCTACTAAAGGCGAATATATCAATAACTAAACTAAAATAGTAAAAACATGTTAAGAAAGAGCTTATGTCTAATGTCGGCTTTTATGAAACCTCACATTTTACAATTAATCAAAATTAATTGGATCTAAACGACAGAATTACGTACACAAAGTTGATAATAAAAAATATCTATACCAGTATTTAAGATAACTTCTTAACAGGAATAAAATCTGATAATTTCTTTTCAAAAAATAGACGCATACGGATTAAAACTGCTTAACACAATAACTTAAACTGAAATAAATGTGCTTACCACATAAAATGCCAAAGCTTAACCGATATCCTTCCAGTCACATTTTATTTGAAATTTGAAAGAACGGAGCTTAAAACACACCCGTTGCTGTTACAATCCAGAATAAATGTGAAAAAGCAATTGCATCGACCATTCGGAACAGATGGTGTACGAACTACCAATGGGAAAACGCTGAGGCAACCCAATGATAACCTGGCCTAGTCCTGTATGGACTGTGGTTATTGGTTTTTTACGAGCAGAAAAAAATATACACGTAGGAGCATCATCCTGTCTCATCATTTTGGTGTGCGTTTTCCCCCAATTTCTCCATTTATAAAACTTGTAACTGACAATTAAAGCCAATTTGTAACAGTCATCGTCCACCTAATTTCACTTAAACTTATCAACAGTTCAACAGCATAAAGATAGACGCGTTATAAAAATGACACAAAACTCAAAGGGTAAATCCATGTTGATAACATATTTATAGTATCATCAATTGATAATTCTACGAAATGGCCGCCACCCCCAAGTGACTATACTTTTAAACGCATAAGAAATAGAATATGAACTCTTTTATAATAATAATTGATAATGTAAGGACAGACAGGACAATGCTACATACTTGGCAATTAGAAAATGTGCATTGTTGAAAATGCACTGTACAGAATAAGGCATTAAGTAAATAATTTAATTATATATGAAATTTTAAAATCTAGTTAATAATTAATATCATAAATCTCGATGAGGTATATTATGACACATGCCATTAATTGGTCATTATGAATGTACCTGTGTGCGTTGTCCTGGGGTAGCAAATTACATATCTGACTCATTCCTAATCTTGTGTTATTTCAATATTATTTTATAAATTTAGAAACTATAACTTTGCATTTGTGAATTCTCAGAGAACTTTCAAAGCAAGATAACCTTGAATTTCACAAAAAGCGATTTTATGTTCGATTCAAGAAAGATAGTAGTACAAGTAACAGACTATTTTACGTTACATTTGTCATTGTGTGAAGTTATCAGGCATATATATTTACTTGTAGCTAGGGTACAACCCTGAATTGAAAACGGATAGGCCTACAGATGATTAGGAAATGAAACTGGAACACGTAATGTTCACTGGACATGAATGAATGTTATTGCAGTCAAACAAATCAAGATAATATCACTCACTGTATATCAGTTTGCACTGCAACCATCATTAACATAATGTTAATTTAGGACAGTAAGTATGGCAGTTTGGTTCTCTAGAAGCTTTCTGCAGTTTCTATAATTACTAGCAAGTACAAATTTCAGCAACGATAAAATCCATATAACTGATATCTTCCAACAGCCAGAAATAGTTGGCATTTATGTTTAATTTAATTTCGCACACACAAAAGTTGACATATTATGACACATGCCATTAATACCTCAATTTTAAGTACTTCCATTTTTGTGTTTATGGGAAATTACATTCTTCTCATCAGTAGAGGGCATTTATCAGCCCTAATGAATTGACAGAAAATCCTACAGTTTTTGACAGTACTAAATTAAACTAAATTAACGAATTTTATGAAATAAAATCGAAAGTTTTGTTTTCAAAATGGCGTCCTGGCAGCATGACAAGACCCAAAAACATTTCACAACTATTTGTGTCAATATTCTCCATATTACAAGCTGCATGTGCCTCATCCCAAAACTTCACTTCAAAAATAAGATATGATAAAAAGTTAAAATTCAACTTACATTAGCCGCTATATCCGTCCATATCAGATGATCGGTATGTTTGAGCCAATTACCAACGATGAAAACTAACAAGGCGAAATCAAGTTGGATGAAAGGTCATGTATCATCATCAAGTTCCAGTTTTTTGAAGCAGATTTTTGGCACTTTGATTTCCCTGCCGAGACTTTAATTTCACGCCCCAAAAAATCAGTGCGAGCAGGGGGCTGGAAGTCGTTCGAAATCAGGAAATTGCAATTTCAACCATCAGAATTTTCAGATACCGTAGTTCTGGAAATCTTACGTCTTCGAGACTTCCTTGCTTCTTGCAATGTATCTGAGAAACGAAATGGGAAATGCATTCGAGCTATAAAAAATGGTTGCAATTGTTCTTATGTTATCCAAATGGAAAATAAATAGCCCCTTCCTCTATTGCAAAGCAATTTTACTTTTAGGTTTCTTCTCAACGTCTATAGAAATTATATCCCATTTTTTTTTTTTTTGCACCAGCTTGCATGAATGGCTTGCAAATGGATCGCATGCATCGCCATATTGATAGCGCAACCTTCGGCCCACTTTAATGATGTAAATAATTTAAATGCAGCCAATAACTTATATAATCTTTGTTACGAACAGGAGCTAAATATATGCAGCATTTGTTACAATTTGGAAAGTCGATTCTAATATTAATCGTAATTTGTCCAAAATATGACCCAGAATTAAAAAAAAAAAAAAAAAAAAAAAAAAAAAGAGTAAATAAGCGAATCAATAAAATGGTAGAAATTCTGAACTATGCATGCATATTTCCCGTCAAATATTTATGGAAAATTTTCTGACAAGTTATTTATAGACTTTCATGGGAAAAAAAATGTTAGCTACTTTAAATGGTTGTGTGATTCACTACAATGGCTAACAAAGCGAGCTTGAGTTATAACTTATAATATTATATTTTCTGATGCAGTAACATGGCTCAAAAATTTTAAATTATCACCTTTGAATAATCATTCCAGAAAAAAACAGCTATTTTTTTCACCCAGTTACCTTGCAATTGCATTCATTCTCCACCTTGGATAACACACTATGACATACAGAAGTTAGCAATGTTTGCATGCAAATTACCTTGAATTGAAGGCTTTGTCAACTACGTTCTACAACATCTTTTAGAAATGTTCTCAGCAGATACTAAGCTTTAAAACTGTCCGGTCCAGAAACGATAACTCTTAAATTAAATAACGTACAAACAAATAACAATAACGCTTATATGAATAATAAGGTCCTATAAAAGAGAAATTTATGTTTGAAATACAATAGAGGTAACCCCCGATTTACATGTAATCTCTTTTATAAGTTGTATTTTGGAAGAGAAAGTCTGCTACAGCACGACTTTAAGTTACTCTGAAAACTGACTGGATTGTGGTTATATTATTTTTTGCACTATTTAAAAATCAATTATTAAAAGTATTCAAAAGAACAGATTTGTGCAAGTGGAAAGCTCACATAAAACGTGGGTTACCTACATTAAATCTCGAGTGAAATTCAACTCACCATATTGCATTCAATTGTGTTATTTATTCAAAAAACCACCTTTGCATGCCATGTAAAATGGTTAGAAAATACAGCATTTTACCGATCATTTACATTTTCAAAAAATAATAAAATGTCATAAGGTTCAAGCACGAAGGTAATTTGACTACATAGCCATCGAGATAATGGCCAATAATGAGAATATATTTATATATACTTCAGCTGATAACAGCGAGCAGCAACAAACTTGCCTGCAATTAGTTCTGAGAGCGCAGCAACGAAAAGCAGATTTTAGTAACAAATTTCCTACTTTAAAAAAATTGTCTAATCATTAAATTCGCTCGACTGTCACAGAACAAAGGAATACACTAAATAAAACTGACCTTAAAATTGAATTCAGCACGAAATCTGCAACTAAAATTTTTCATCACCATTGCTTTGCTATCAGGTGGTATTTTGGGTTTATCTTATGCGATTTATTAGCACAGCTAACCTGATTCATAATATTCTTCATTCAATCATTTGCAGCCAATACAAATAATCAAAATTCAGCTGAAAATGAGAAGCAGTTAAAATAGTGTATTTGCTATTGGAAGAAATATGATTACTACAAAAATTTCAGATTGCCAGAACTTGTATACACAATATTATAGTATTTATAGCGACATATTCTGTACTAAACAGATGGCATTAGTCGCGACAGCTAAATTACATAAAATGCGGAGGATGTGCAAATTAAATACAATGCAAACCAATTAAAATTATAGTTCGTATAGCAAGTTGAACACAACTTTCAATTTAAACTTTACCTCACAAATACCATACAATCCAATGCATTTCTGCTTTTAATTGTGATTGATGCAATCTGTTAGATGTGTGCCATTCTAGTGTATGTTGTAATGGTCCATTGTAATTTGGTTCGATCAAGAGACAAGTTCGGAAATGAAAATTCTTGCATTTACATTCTGGGTGCTCAATATATTCTTCGGTAGCAAATATCTCCTCATTATCAAATTTTCAGTAAAAGCCATGTTTGGCTGTTTAAATATATTACAACAACTTTAAGCAAGAATAATTCAAATAATAAAGAGTTGGGGTGAGGCCTAATTACAGCATCAGCATTCATTTGGAAATACACAGGGACAATTATAGAATTTAAATACCACCAATTTTTTTTCTCCAAACGACTCAAAACAAAATCCACAGTCTTAGCGAATTTCACTTTATTATTGAAGGAAGAAATCTTGCCACAGAGATGTCACTAAACTTGACTATAGTCAAGAAGCTTAGCCATCCTCTCCCAAGACTTGTTTTCCAAAATCCAGAACAAATTCGTTTTCCTCACTTTATAACTTGTAATTTGTACATGTCCAACTGCTTACACATGGAGAGCTATGAATTTTCGACCATTCTTTCAAAATGGAACTCGTGCTATAACCAGTGCCATGCACTCAAAGAAAGTGGCACTTTATAAAACAAAGATAGGGGGGTCACAACATTATCAAAATAAATTCGACAGCCAATGCAATGCGTATATATTAGAAGTAGCAAAGCAGTGCAACGAGAAAATGGTAAATAAAAGTAAAATACACTCGTATCCGAAGAACTTTCCTAAAATATCAGCTTTGCAAAGGTCGGGCTAACTTACTTGGAGGCAATTTCAAGGCACGATAAAAATCAGCATTATTGAAACATTCATTGTTGCGCACTTGGGATTCATGCCAGACAGCGTCCTTTTTATATATATATATACCAATGTCTCAATCTGTCCAATCTTCACTTCAAAGACGACCTGCATGTCCACACTAATCATCCACTCATTCAACTAATGCATCTTTTGGTCCATTGTGTCAAAATATTATTAACAAGTGCAAAGAAAAAACAATTCACTGTCCAGCCAAAATTTTAACTCACAGTAGGTGTTAACATTCAGATGTTGAATTTGCAAACATTTTAGATGCAATCTGTAGATGTGTGTCTGGAGTTGGATATTTTCCTCGGGTATTGTTGGGCGGAACTGGTGGTGCCTGCTCCCGTTTTGACGACCCTGAAACCGTGCATTCAAAAGATCATTATGGCTGGTCTGCTGGTCATATAAGAGCTAACTTAAGCTATGTATTAAAAAAAAACAGCTTTACCATGGTGTAACCTGCTTGGATATGACTTCATACAGTTCGTGAAGGGTTCAGGCAATGGCAAACTGTTTGTGCTTAGAAACAAATGATAAAACCGTCCATCTAATTCATCTAAAAAATAAACAAAAAAGTATTAACAATGATACATGAATAATTTGAAGGAATTTGACAACGCTTTCTTTTTGAACTTTTAACGCTGCAAATATTTTCAATAAACTTTTAGTATTTCAATAATTGGTATAAACGTGGCTTTTTGAAATTTTTGTTATTAAAGCAAATAAGCTAAAATGGATAAAGCCACATAGCAAACTCTTAGGCAGGGTGCCCACCAAGATGGTAAGCACGGGACATGTGGTGTTGCACGAGGCGAACTCTAGTGAAATGTGCTCACCTCCTAACACCACATGTTCACCATCTTGGTGGGCACATCATGGTTATAATTTCGAAAAGTCTGCCAAAAATGCCATTTGGCATAGTCTACACCTGAAATATTTTTTTCAATAATTTCTTAAATATAATAATCACGTTTCTAATGCAGCAGTTATTTTAATTAATTATATTGAGCATGTGTCGTTTCAGGTGTAGGACTTTGCTCTCTCAAATAAAGGATTCACATTACCTCCACTTAGGTTCTTCGTTGAAGAGTTTCTGGGAGGTGGTAGCGGTGCATTACTGGGCGCATTGTTGAAACCAGGTTTAAACTGGGGTGGGGGTGGTTGTATTGGGGGATTTGCCCTGTGCGGTGGTGGTGGAGGCGGCACCGTAGGCTGGCCGGCCATCACTCTGGGAGGCCCAGTAGGTGGCGGAGGAGGTGGCCGGGTTGCTGGAGCCTTCGCAGGCGCTGGCCTGTTTTGCATCTGCGGGCCATTCTGGTTAAGTTTAAAAGGTAAACTGTTAAACTGAGGCATAGGTGGATCTGCCCTTGGGGGCGGAGGCGGCGGAAGTGGCTTATTGCCACTGTTGTTCTGCAGCTGATGTAGATTAGGCGTGCTAGCATTTTTCATGCGGTTTGACTGGTCTTCTGGGATGGTAATGGAAGGCGGTCGTTCCTTGGATGGACTTGCCTGGCAAGCATTCTTATTTACAACAGGTCGGCCGTTACGTATGTAGTCGGACTCATTGACACTTTGAGGGCGAGGGCGGTTTGGAGGTTTGCTAGGTAAAGCGGGTGGCCCACCCATTACGGCCGGACTCTTGGGTGGCGGTGGAGGTTTGTTAGATGGAGGCGCCCTTGGCATAAATGGTGCAAGATTTGGCCTTGCGTTAGGAACGTTCGGAGGCTTGTTTGGCAACGGGGGACCCGGTCTGACCCGTCCATTATCGCCTGGCCCAATGCTGCTTGATGCAAGAGGTTTCTGGCTGGCAGGCGGCGGTTGTGGCGCAAGACCTTTTAGGTCTTTTGGGAAGCCTCGCATTGTCCCATAGCCTGCTGGTATTCCGGTTTTTGATGTTGGTTGCGGACTTGATGGATTGCTCTGCGAACCAAATTGTGGCTTGCCGGAAGGCTTGCAAGAGTCATCGTAAACTGCTTTCTTTCCTGGAGGTAACAGAGCTTGTTGCCCTTAGAAAAAGAAATAAATTTGTTCTAAATTCTTGCCTTTTAACAATGCAATTAATGATTAAAAACATAAAACATGCAACATAAAATGGGGAAAACGGGTACAACTTTTTCTCAGTTTTACCATGACTAATGACAAAGGCATACATAATGAAATCATTACCAGTAAATGGCTAGTTAATTAAAAGTAAGAACACCAGGTAACTATGGAAATACATAAGATATGGAACACTGGGGAATATGTCTTACAAATCAAGAAAGTATTCTTACAATTTTGACAAAATGATTCTAAAATAGTTAAGACTCAAAAGAAAATTGAAAGACATCAAATATCAGAAAATTGTATAGAGAAGCACATACTCTGGTTGAATCCAGCAGGTTTCAGTGCAGGCATTCCACCGGCAAAAAGGCCGGCAAGTCCAGGAGGACCTCCATTTGCAACAGAGGGTTTGCCCCCAGAGCTCTTCGAAGCTCCTAAAGAATACACAAGACCAAAACAAAACCTTAAACTAACTATGCTGATAAATAGAATTTGGGTTAAAAAATTTCATCAAAGACTGAAAACTGCCCATACCTTCGATAGCAGGACCACTTCGGTCATTTGTGACTGTCTTCTTTAATCTTTTACCGTGCTGAATATCCAACAACAGTTGATTCCTGTTATCCCCGCTTCCATTTTTCTTGGACGGTGCCGGAGCGCTAGGTATTCCAGCCGGGAAAGCAGGTGGGGGTGGGGGCCCCGGTGGTGGGGGCGGCGGCTTTGGCATTACACCTATGGATAAATAAACACATGTGGATTACATTTACCAATTCATAACTTGCAAGAACATGCTAGCGCCAGAGGATTAGCTAGTATATTTGTGAATAAAAATGACAGCAGGCATAACCGACAAATTTGTTATGTTGTGGATTTTTCAAGAATATATCTTCCAATATGAAGGAATTGTTGCATAAAGATCAACGACAGATATACTTCCAAGCTTTATTGGGATAGTTGGCTAAGCCAAAGCCCAAACTACCGTTAAGTACGCAGTGATAAAGTTTCTCTTTAGAATAAAGTTCAATCCATAAAATGTACTTACAAACTAGACAACACCAGTACTGAGAAACTAAGCTTAACATCTTTTTAAATGAAGATTCCTAACTCTTCTTCCGTGGACACATGTTGAACTAATTAAACTTCAGAGAAAACCGGATGCAACCCAATCACCCCACTCATTCCTTAGAAACAACACTGCACTGCACAGCAGAATAGTTCACAAATTAATTTAATCAGTGTACGTCTCATCCACAGTGACTGAAATCAATGTTGTCATGAAAGCATGTGCCAAGTGATATTAGTATGATTATTTCATTATCTATAATTTAGTTGTAGAAACCATTTTTAAAGATAAATAACTGATAGATTTGAAAACCAAATGGATTATGAGTGGTTCTACTCGTTATGTTCAGTATTGCAGACACCAATCACAAACAAGTAGGTATGAACTGCAAAAGAGGCGCTTAATTAATACCTCCATAAATAATGAGATTTTAATCACCCTAACCATTCTTCAATACTATCACTTTTAAAAATCAATACTGATTTGTATGGAATGCAGAAGACAATCCTGGACCCAAATAATTATTTTTACTGATAATGAATCGTTCAGCATTGTGATTGGTTCATACTCACAATCTTTTTTCATTTGAAACTTAAAACCAATGGGGGTAAAGTCATTAATCGCTCTGAACAAGTAAACTGAAACTAGCCTCTAGTCTGAAATATAAAAATTATTACGAACACTATAGTTGTGATGGGTGTAATACGAGCTTAAGAAAAATTGTGCATAAACACACAGTACATAAGTTCAGCCAATACATTTTTGCAGCACCAGCATGTGTAAAGCTATTTTGGAGAGGTTGTATGCTCTAATTTATTTGATTACCTTGTTCAGGGCACGGGACTCGTGCAATTCAATGTTAGAGCTCCATGTTTCCTGCTCATTGCACAAATGCGCCTATCACCAACGTTACAATCTTCGATATTAAATTGTAGGTGATAGTCCTAAACAAACCATGACAGCTTAGCCTATCAAGTACGGTGAAGCCATGAAGGTCAGCCGAATATCATAGATGTCAACAAACACCAAATGAACTGCTAACATTTTGCAGCAAGGCTGTCAAAATCAAACAACGCTATCAAATGCAGAGTTTCCTTAAGATTCATCTGGCTAAACACATTGATGATGGCAATCAGTAAAAAAGCAGCTAATGAACAAACTCCACCATGTCCTATTTATAAGCAACCAAGTCTGCCACACTCATGGCATACTGGGGAAATTAAAACATTTCCAAATTACGGCACCATTGGGACCAAGGATAGATGTGGACCCTGGGAACAATAAACGAAAGACAACAATTATTATGACTTATAAACTAGGCTAATAATCGCACACTTTGCTTAGTGGCCAATTTTACATCAAATTAGTTTGTTCATGAAGGTCCAAGGATATTAAGTCTCAGGTTTACTTGAGAAGAGTTAGCCGCACCAGCCGCAAATTAAAAAAGCCAAAAATACAATCTTGTTCAGATAAATTTCTTTAGTTTCCGAGTTTACAGTATAAAGAATAATGCTAGACAGGAGGCTAATATCTAAATATATATACATATATTGCATTTATGGGTTATCCATGTATACATATTCTAGAATGTGCAGATTTACAAATACCTGTCCCAAAAAAATGGTTGTTTATTTTTAACCAATGTAATCTCAAGTCCCCAAACCAGTTTTCTATAATCACTGAATCATTTACCATTAAAGAAAATGTTAAAGAACCTTCGCAGAAAATAAACGATTTAATCTAATTCATAGTATGCATGTCCTTGAGCAAAATGTCCATAGTTAAATTATGCTGCTACATTAACGTTAAAAATTCCAATACTAAATAAACTACAAATAAGACAAATTACAGATGCACACAATTACATTATTTCAAACCATTACTATTAACAAGACTTTTAAAAGTTAATCTGCCAATCTAAAAATAAGCCTGGCTTTGAAAAAGGATATCCTGCAAAAATAAGCCCAAAAAAAACCCCATCTGGACTCTTTTAAGTGTTAAACAAGTCTGTATGCATTCGTTACCATCATGAAAGAGTAACCTTTAATTTACAATTAACGCTATTCTGAATGCAATTATCATGGACTACTAACAGTGCTTGGAAATTATTATAATTACAGCCATGGCCCTTATTCAAAATCAAAGCTGAAACAGATAAGCTTTTGTTTAATTATAAAAGTGAAATTTAAAAACGTGTGAACTAATAAGTGTAAGTCACTGCACCAATATCAGCATTTACCCTACTTCTTCACATCCATTAGAACCATATACGAGATCTGACTTTTTTGTGTCTATATGGAATTAATACTGAAAACACTTGTAGCGTGGTGTTCAATCGCCTGCTGACATTGAATTATTTCCTAAGCAAGATAGACCTTGTATCAAACGCAGATGCGTACTTTACCATATGTACAGTATGAACCATTGTTTCAATGAAAAGTTTGTCAACACGAACAGCTGGCTTACAGTGAGTTCAAAACCAACGACTAACCAGGATAAATATAGTATTTTATCTTGCAATCGCTTTGCCAGGAAGAACAAAATATCTAAGAATGCCTCAGACTGTAGTCTAAATCGAGTTTTTAAGTAGGAGTGTGCAAGAGCAGATGATGACAGATGTCTGACACTATTCAAATTTGCTGTACTACAATCATTCAAATGATTGCAGCGAAAAAACAGACTCCATTGACATGTTTAATAACTTAGGCTACCAAAACGGACACACACGTGTAATAGAATAAAAACCTGTGCAACTGAACTTCTCAGTCTGATTCACTGAATGAAGCAGCATGACATTGAAAACTTAATATAAAAAAATCATAAAATACTTAAAAAGCAATGTGTCGTTGTTTTTGCACATAAAATTTTGCAGGGATTTACTTAAATTGTTCCCAGTTAATAAGACACGAATAAAAAACAACAGTCAGATATGTATAAAAACAACTGCCATTGCAAATGAGGTCAAACCAGCTCTAACCAGCAATAGTAGGTTAAAAATAAACGTCATCAACATGTCATAATTTTAATAATTACAAAGGTACATATCTCACACGAAGATGTTAATTACGATCAAATCTTCTTAATAAAATTATTAATACAAATTCTGCATTGCAAACAACTTGCAGAACTGGGCGTATGTTAGCATTAACAAGAAAATTAAAGCAATGTCGTCATTAATAAAAGCAAAATAATTTGCAGATTAAGTACCCATTTTACTACATTTCGGAAAAAAATGGATGGCTTCATATAACTTTATTGTGCTATTTTGATTACATTCCAAATAGAGCACAATAGATTTGCACTTGGCTGCCTTGTTGATAGAGGAAATCATTATCTTTCACAATCTCAATAAACATGGTGACAAACTTGGCATTGTGGTATTCAATCAGTATGGAATTATGGATTAGACTAACAGATTTGTCATAGTTTAATAAACCAGCAATCAGAACAATATTATGACTGACTAGCCAGGACATCAATTGCACAAATGTAAGAAAATGGGAACCATGATACTAAAAGGAATAATGTTACAAATGGAATCCAAAATCAGCATAAGAAATTTGCTTAAAATTAAAGCAACTGCAAAAATGGAAAGCTGATTGTGCTAATAAATATCAACAGCAGCAAACCTTGCAATAGTGTTTAAGGAAACATGATTTAAAAATCACAATTGCTTCCTCGCTATTTAGTTCTTAGCATGAAATCAGCAACAAGTGGAGTCGCTAATATGCATTATTAACCTTAAAAAAGCAATGCAGAACGCTTAATTCTGTGTCAACACGACTTTGGTGGGTTCATCCAAATTGCCATATAATTGGCAACATTCAGTTGGGCAATTCGTACATTTATTTTTAGAAAAAGTAATGTGTCGGAAAACCAGGAAGTTTATTTTCTCCGTGTGCAGGAAGAAAATGACAGTGACATATTTCAGGGACCCGGCAATACTCCAATAACAACGCAAGTATGCATTGGAAGCCATGTGAATAACTAGAGATTCTGACAGTTTACAGAAAGTGAACAATAATGCCAGTAGCCACAGGTTGTCAGGAAAATCTCAGATTAATTGTAACTTTTAGTTTACGTAGTTTTCATAAAAAAAACTGATTCAACTTAATGTTAAATATTTTTCTTAGAGAATTTTAAAGACAAACAAACACTAGAAAAAAAATTAGAGAAGAAAATTAGAAATAAAATGCAGAAATTGACAATATGATTGCCCACATGCTAGGATATGACGAGCATCATCACAATGAGCTGGTTCTTGAAGGATTCTTGGTGTCTGCAGGGAATTATGCACTTACAAAAGGAGACTTGTCAACACAGGATGCCTATGTTTGTAGCACTGAATTTAAATGCAGAATAGCTAGATTATTAAGTCTGATGCTATAAAGACCTTCCTTAAACAATAAACCTTGGCCAAACATATTAGCTTACAATAAAGACATTCTATTACTATTAGATATATAGCCTACTGTACACACGTCTGCAATGCCTTCTGCCCGAAGAACTCTAATGAGGCTTAAAATTGTCGAACACCTGGTTTTCCACAGTAACTCCTGGAATCAAATAAACTAAAGAAATGACGTCAACGCGAGCCTCATACAGGCTTGCGATATAACAAATTGGCTACATGTTAGAAGGAAGCAGTTAGGCCTAGTTGAGAGCAAAGCAATAAGGATTGAAATAGCTCTAAATAAAGTAACTAACCATTGTGAGGACTAACGCAAGATGTCCGTTTCGGGAACCACTAACTTAAAAATTGATTAAAATAACGAAACTTTTGAAAGTTTAGTCTTGTTTATGGCGCAGATGTGTAATGATACAGGTAGTGCACACCCTTAATATAGACCTCGTAAGACAACCTCGTTTTTCCCGGACCAACTTCCCGTCAATGTTTTTTTTTTTATACAAACCAGCATATCCTCAGCGGATTTTATCTCGACATATTTGCCACCAACTTGTTCAACTTATGTAAACAACTTGCTTTTATAGGTCCTTCCTTTCAACACATATCTACTCCCAGATATAGAACAACGTACGCAAGATTTTGGGCCACCGGTGTATATCCCAGTGGAAATTGCACTAATTCTCGTGGAAAAATAAAGCTAAAACTCATTCAAGAACTACTCACCATTAATGTTAGACGAAGGAATAGCGTATTAATAGTCCGATAAATCCATTCCGCGGAACCTTTTAACTCGCTTACGACACTTCGGTAGGCCTATATGTCGATGAGTCACAAAGTTGCAAATACTGCACTAAACGGAAGCAGCCTGTTCATTTATGTGCGATCCATAAATTTCATCTAACAGGTTCCTCTGAATAATAATTTGATGTTATTATTGCCTAAAACAACCTAAGTATTCAAACCTCGTCTATCTTGTGCGAAAAAGTTGCTAAATTGCACAATTTCAACAAATTTAAAAACATTTATAAAAATGAAATTGACTCGAACTGCATTTATGAGTGACCCTATTGCCAATACGCTTCGTTGCAAACCATCCATAAGCAGAAGCGTCATGGCGCGAAATTCAAATTTTGTCAATGCCATGTATCATAAACATCGCAAAGTTACAAATTCCGAAATTCTTTATGACTTATTCAAGTTATTCGAAATTAGAAATTCACGAAAATGATCAAAAATAGTATTAAACAACTTTTATTGTAACATAGCCACACGTGTGAAAAATTATGTACATTCACATCCAATTGGATTATGTTGAAATCTCCACCACTCAATCCCAATTCTCAATCACCGTGCATATATTATTTTTCCAAGTTGCTATTTGAGGTCGTTCGATATATGGAGCTTCCATTTCTTTAATTACATGAGTATAATGGCAAATTAATATATTGTACAGAACAGATGATATATTCAAAAGTTAAACAGGTAAACTTATACCTTTTCTGACGCTGAAGAAGAACTGCAAGGCCTAGCCACATTAACATGATTACAAATAGAGTGACGCCTGCAATTACTCCTGAAATGTGTGAATTCGAAACATATAATAACTTTGTTCGCATATAATTTAATATAGTACGCAATTACCTACATTTCAAAATGATTAGATCGAGGCCTTCTTTAATCTACTGGTGACTCCTCCTGAAGTCTAATGATTTGCAGAAACTATTTATTCTTACCGATTATTAATTTCAGCAACTCTGTCTCTCTCGAATTAATTCCAGAAGAAATTGTAGAAGATGTATTTATTATCCCTTCTCTTTCAGGCTGTATAGGAGGTGTTTGACACACAGGGCTTTCACCATCCCACTCCCCATTGGCCTGACACATCCTGTATTCTGAACCATTGATTGTCTGGCCTGTCGAAATGCATTTGTGCCTCACCCAGTTGCGATAAGTTGTTTGATTTCTTGGAGTTAACTCATAAGTGACATTTTCGTTAGCATTCGGGTTGCCACAATCCACAGCTGTAAATAGATTCATCAAGTTATCTGATCTTTATCACACTGTAGTCTGCACTCTAGACATATATGTCAAATAATTAAACGATAATGTTAATAGATGTTAAATGGTAGTAGATGTACTTACGCTTACATATTGGACTTTTAGACCAGT